>JAYEAL010000394.1:0-23628 GCA_036419045.1 Scirpophaga incertulas | reverse complement strand
CCTCACATAGTGTGAAGGTCAAGCGAAGAGCTTACTATAGAAATGATCCTATGAAGTAAGGTCTTAACAAAACGGTGATTTTCAAAGTATTTATACCAGTCCATTACCGTAAACGCCATCGCGATATAGAATGCAATGAGCGCCATCTAGTTACAAATGAAAGAACTTTTTATTGTCAAAAATATACTGTGCTAAGTTGACGTCAGTCAGTATCGTCATCGATAGCGTCACGTCAAGGTTATCGTTAAAAATACCGCGCCATTCATTTCTTCAAATAGAATCTGTAATGAATAAATGAGGTCGGGAAATTTTAATCTAATCATAACTATCTCCTAAAATATCCTGAAATTTTACCAACACTCTTGTAAAACATAGCCAATTTATCGGTTTGTATAATATTAACGTTTACATTAAATAAAAGTTTTTAATATATCATCATTGCAGAATATATTTTCGGAATTGAAAATAGCAGTTTTATTACTTATTAAGAAAAAAATAATACGTAAAGCTTTGCGAGCTTTAAGTGGTAGTGGACAGAGCACATTGTTTTCGGGGTTAGTGGCCATTAAGGCAGAAAATTTCTTAAGTTGCAGGCACATACTGCGAATCGTTTGTGAATAAAAATCAAAAGTTCAGCAATAAATTATTATTAGTTTGACGACTGAAAAAAATTATGTAAGATTGTCTATAATCCCTTTTTGACGAATTGTCAATATAATCGGTGCTTTAATTTTGTATATGTAAATAATATAGGTAATAACCATTACTATGCAATACTAATACTCAATAAAAAATTGATTCTAAAATATAAGAAACACTTTAAAAAATAGTAGATGTATTGACAATTACGATTGCGCGCGGAAATCATTTTTAACGTGTATTAGTAAAATTATTACCAAATAAGTTGGATTATATTAATATATTTAGTGTGTGTATAACATTGTAAAATAGTTATAAATCTATTTCATCTGTCTCATAATTGGACACACATAAATGAAACCCTTTCTATACTTGATTAGGTTTAACATTAATTACACTTATTATAAACACTTGTTACTCATAACTTCACGATACAGTGGTGAATGAGATTAATAAAGATAAATCACGGAGCTTTTTTAACAATGATGACATGTCCTGGTAGAGAATTCAAGCAAATATAACTACCTGAAATAATAATATATTGCATTTGATTTTTGGTACAGCATATAATAAAATGCATATTTACTTGTTCAAAAGTAATACCAAAGAAATATAACAGAGAATTCCAACACTATATTCAGAACCGTAGTTAAATGCGCCTGTCTCCAGAAACGAAGGAACATTTCCAAAATTGAGATTAATAATTAGACATTGCTTCCGGGTAATAATACGCCAGCTTCAGTAACTATTCACTTCTCCAAACTCGTATAGAACACTTTGTACTTCCCCGTAGTTCTACCCTATAACTCACGAATGACTAGCTCCTTGAAACTTACGCTGACTCATAAATCAGATTACAAAAGTAAATTCTGTCTATTGGAGAACTGCCTCATTAAACGCTGACGTATAATTCGTCAACGTTCGAATGTTCATTGAGACGTATTTCACGCAAACAGCATGAGAGTATTAATTATTGTGGAATTGGAAATTTCGCCATAAAGCTAAATCTCAATGTTTCAAAAGTTAAACTTAATCGATTAATAAGTGACCCTATAATGTCGTGAAAATAAGATTGAAATTAGTTAACTTATTGACTATACAAACTTCATACATTTCATACCATACTCACATACATTATACATACATGAGACGCATGTTAAGGAAGAGCTTGGATCTCCAATATAAGCATATTTTAGTTAAAAAACATCCTTGGTACTTTTATTACCTATACCGTCAATAATTCAGAAAAAAATATTGATAAATTTTCAGTGGAGACTGTTATCTCTTACACCCTTGGGGCCGCTTGTGATTCGTAAAAAAACATGTTTGAGATTTCTGTCTAGCAGTAGGTAAATCAGATTATCTGAACATATCTTTGTTTGGGAATAGCCCAGACATTAATTTGGAATTTTTATTTTTGTTTATTTTCAACTAGCTGTCTCAGCGAACTTGTACCACGCTAATTAGTCAATAAATATATGAATTAATTTGGTATTCTCAATATAGACGAATTCAATCTTAATATACTTGTAACTAACTCGATTTTGTTTTATGTATATAATATACATTGGACATACAATTGAATATAAAATGTACTATATATAAAATGTGTTTATGTATTGTAATTACGTTAATAACGACTGTATTAAATTAAACTAATTTTAAAATTGGTTAATTAAGTACATAAAATAAAAATACCCTTCAGAGTTCAAAAAAACAAAGGGTTCCATTATAGGAAAATGTATAACTCTTTACAATAAATTTCCATAATGTCTTAATGTCCTAATGGAAGTCAGAATCAGAATGATAGGACTCAATCCTTTTCGACTTTGGTCAACCTCCACACACAAGTATATTAGTATATTTTTTAAGATGAAAAGATATTGATTAATGTTAATATTTTTTCAACAGAATTTTCATTTGTGATAGTGGTGCCCACATATAAATATTCTTTCTTATTCCTACAACATTTTGCATACTGTCATTTGCAACCACTTTAGGTTATAACATGACACAGGTTTAACAAATTTTGATTATAACAAAGCATTAGCATTAATGAAGAATATGTGGGCCTATAAAAAATCACAGATGGACATAAGGCAGAAATAATTGATGTATTACTAACAACACTACACAAATGTGAAAATATTCCTTACCTGTAACCTCCAATATTTGCTTTAGTAAGGTAACTCCGAATTTCTAAATGGCAACACAAATGTCAAACAAATGTCACGAAGGCAATTTAGTACATTATACCTTAACGTATTTATACAAAGATATAATCGATTTCACTAATAAAAAACTATTATTACCAACAAAATCAGTTATTTGCGAGTAACAATGTAATTATACGCAAATAAATGATTTTGTTGTTATGTCTATGTAGACTCTCATTTGTGTTATGATCTCATTTGTCTATGTAGACTCACATTTGTGTTGTGAAAACCTATATGTTATGAAAATACCTTTTTTGTTATACTGTAGGTTAATTTTCTACATTTGATACTTTCGTGCAATATTTATACGTTTATCATTCACTTAAAATAATGTCATCTGAAAGATTGTTTTGAAACCACCAGACCTTAAGGCATTTCGCGTTATTGCTTTCTTCTAAGGGACGACCCATAGCCCCCTGGAGTATCGAAAACACATCTGTAAATTGAAATGGAAAAGGGTCGAAACTCGTAAGGGTAATAACTATAAGTTTCAGATTCTAGGTAGAAAGTTGTCCGAATGGAAACTACCAGCTGATATTAGGTGGATCCACCGATCTCGACCTAGCGCTACCGATCGGATTTTAGATTTGTACAGCGATAAGAACAAGCCCGTACAAATTCATTTATTCAGTGTTTTATATTAGTTTTAATCATGTAGTACAATATAATTAATTATAATTAATTTTACAATAATGCTGTAACATTCTAGAACTATTCGCACATCCCGGAAACCGCCGTGTTCTTTTTCAATGTTGCCATCTTACAAAATTCACGTATGGAACATCTTCCCCCTTTAAAAAATTTAACTTATGTAATCTTTTAATTTTATAGGTGTCCTAATAATACGTCCCGATCTTGTGGTCACCCTACTTCCCTTGTTACTAAAAGTTTCAGTGTCATTACATGTATTACTACAATTATTGTCTTGCAATGAATTTGATGAATTATTTGAAAACTTATAATTAATATACACTGAATTTGGTTTAACAACTAACTTATTTCTACTTGGATTCAAAAATTTTGAATTTCTTATTAACATCTTATTATTTTCATTTTTAACTATGTAAGATCTAGGGTTTTTATCACATATCTTAACAATTTGTCCTTGTTCCCAGGTCTTATTATTACTATAATTCTGCACTCTTACATTTTCTCCTACTTGTAACTTTTTTCTATTTTTACAGGATTTATTATAATTTTTCATTAACTTTTCCCTTGCACTGCTAAATTGTTCAATTACCTTACTAGGTACTTTTGGTGTTAGCATTACTGTTTTACATGGCAATTTAGTTCTCAGTGTTCTGTTCATTAACAATTCAGCCGGACTATAATCTAAGTTGCAAACTGGAGTTGTTCTGTAGTTTAATAAAGCTAATTCAAAGTTTGAGTCTGATTCCAAACATTTTTTCATTATGTTTTTAATAATACTTACTGCTTTTTCGGCCAACCCATTACTCTGTGGATAGTGAGGACTAGAAAAAATTTGTTCTATATCAAATTCATTTGCAAACTTTTTGAAACAATAACTGTTAAAAGGCATGTTATCACTGACTATAATTTTTGGGATACCATGAGTAGCAAAAATATTCTTTAATTTACATATAACAGTATTTGCCATTTTATCCCTTAACTTTTTTACCTCTATCCACTTTGAGTAATAGTCAACTACAATTAAATAATCCCTACTATTAAAAGAACAGATATCCATTCCTATTTTGTAAAATGGTAAACTAGGTACATCATGAAAAATAAGTGGTTCCTTACAATTATTTACTCTAAATTTTTCACATACTTTGCACGATAATACAAAATTTTCCATATCTTGTGACATACCAACCCAAAATAATGTTTGTCTAATACGCTTTTTACATTTTACAACCCCTAAATGTCCTGTATGAACAATAGACATCATGTCTCTTCTTAAGTTTTTGGGTACTATTATTCTATTTTTATAATAAAATATGCCATTACTTAAACTAATATAATCTTTCAACTTATACAATATTTTTAACTCTTTCACACCAATATTTTTGTCATTTTTTGGCCACTCATTATTGTACCAAGTTAATAGTTGCTGTAACACACAATCACCCATAGTCTCACTTTTTAACTCAGTTTGTTTTCTTTCAGATACAGTTAGCTCAGATTCTAGATTATACACATTTTCAGATATTACACTATGTATTAATTCTTTTAAGCTGTAATCATCTTCAGCATTATTAGTGACATAATTTCTAGACAAAAAATCTGCTATATACATTTTGGTACCCGGTACATATTTAACTTCAAAATCATATCTCAGGAGCTTTAACACCATTCTTTGCAAACGTGGACTAATTTTATTGATATCTTTCTTTACAATAGCTAACAGTGGTTTGTGATCAGTTTCTATAATGATTTTTCTTCCATACACAAATTGATGGTACTTTTCTAAGGCAGCACACATAGCAAAGAGCTCTTTTTCAATAGGAGCCCAGCGTTTTTGACACTCCGTATAGCTTCTAGAATAAAAAGAAATAGGTTTCCATTTTGAAGAAGACACGCACCTAATGCATCCTTCGAGCTATCTGTTTGCAGAACTACTAACCCGTCTTTTGATATTATTCCTAATGTAGGGGCACATGTTATCCTATTTTTTAAATCATTGAATGATTTGTCTTGTTGATGGTCCCACACCCACTCAACATCTTTCTTTAACAAACTACGTAATGGTTCTGTAATTTTAGAGTATTCTGGTATAAATTTACTTACATAATTTGTCATACCTAAAAACTTTTGCAACTCTTTCACATTTTTTGGAGCTTTTAAAGAAGTTATAGCTCTAACATGATCAGGATCTACTTGTATACCTGATTTAGATACTATTAACCCTACATATTTTACATAACTTGACTTATATTGCAATTTATTCTCATTGAACTTAATACCATATTTTCTTGCTCTATCTAACACTTTTTGTAAAATTTTATCATGGTTCTCTATATTAGAGGCGATTATGATATCATCGTAATACACATGAACACCATCTATGTCATTAAATATTTGAGAATTAATTTTTTGCATAATTTCTGGTGCCGAGGAGATGCCAAATGGAAGTCTTAGAAAACGATACCTGCCAAAAGGAGTACCAAAACTGCAACATTTATCAGGATCTTCCAAAATTACCTGAAAAAACCCATCTTTTAAATCTAAAACTGTAAATACTTCATTACCTGATAAGTTACTAAATATTTCTTCTGGAGAGGGTATTGGGTATCTTTCACGTTTAATATAACTATTTAACTCTTTAGGATCTAAACACAACCTCAAGGAACCATTAGGCTTCTCTACAATAACTAAATTATTTAACCATTCCGTTGGCCCCTCTACTTTCTCAATAACACCCAATCTTTCATACCTATTTAGAGTATCTTTTAGCCTGTTTTTAATTTTTTCTGGTACTCTTCTAATTGGTTTAATTACTGGCTGTACATCTTTGGACAAACTAATTTTATATGTGCCAATTTTGCCTAACCCTGTAAAAATATCTTTGTTGCTATTGATAAATAACTGTTTATCTTCATTAACTACTTTATCAAACTC
This sequence comes from Scirpophaga incertulas, assembly GCA_036419045.1. Taxonomy (NCBI): domain Eukaryota; kingdom Metazoa; phylum Arthropoda; class Insecta; order Lepidoptera; family Crambidae; genus Scirpophaga; species Scirpophaga incertulas. The sequence continues at coordinate 17,191 of JAYEAL010000394.1, read as the reverse complement.
AAAAGTATCTAATTTTTTTATTAATTTTAACCTGACACAATCTTTTAACCCTAATATGGGTTGCACTGGCATATCTAAAACAGTAAAATTAATTTTGAATTCCTTTTCCCTAACTGAACAACTTAACACAGCCTCCCCTGATGGTTTTATTTTTTGCCCATTATATACCACTAACAATTTATTACTATTTTGTAAAACAGTATTGTTACTTATTTTATTAAATAACTCTAAAGGCATTGTATTACACTCAGCTCCCGTGTCTAATTTAAACTTAACCATTGTCCCCTGTACATAAATGTTTTCTGTCCATTCTTTTTCTTGACAAAACAATGAATTAATCATGTGAGTATTATTAACATTGTACCTTAATACCACCTCATCTTCACTACTACAGTCACTTTGCTCTTGTACTGCCATAACCTTTTTTCTTGAATTTGTTGTATCTTTTTTATTTCTGCACTGTGAGGCAAAATGGTTGTATTTTAAACATATTGCACATTTTCTTCTGAATGCTGGACAAGCTCTCAGAGCATGTTGCTTGCCACATCTGTTGCAATTAATGACAGACTCCTTTTTTATGGTCAAAACATTTTCATTTTCTTGTAACTTGGACATATGAAGTTTTCCTTTTTCTACTTGCCTTGCTATATTTATGGCCTTTGCCATATTTAGGTCTGCTTCTCTTAATAAACATTCCTTAATTTCGTTTTCTTTAACACCCAATATAATCAACATAGTGATCATCCGATCTTCTAAATTTTCCAATTCACATTTTTTTGCTAATATTTTTAGCCTAGTTATAAAATGGTCTATGGATTCACCATCAAACTGTTTAGTTTTAAGAAACTCATAAGTGTTCAAAATTAATGTTTTTCTTGGTTCTATATAATTTTGGAAAGCTTGTATTAGGCCCTCTAATGTGTCGATCTTGCTTTGAAATGTGTTATACACTTCTACAGCCTCTTCTCCAGCTGCATTCAGAAATATAGCTATTTTTCTGTTTTCTTCACATTTTGTTAGTCCTGCGGCATCAATATATATTAAAAACATTTGCTTGAACTTACTATAATTTTGATTCGGCCCCGACAGAATTAGTCCTTTAGGTGGTTTGACGCCTTCCATTTTGTGAAATTTTATTTTACTTTTCAAATAGGTACACTAAGTATTGACTATTTTGCAAATGGTTCTTCCTAACCTGACACCATGTTTTATATTAGTTTTAATCATGTAGTACAATATAATTAATTATAATTAATTTTACAATAATGCTGTAACATTCTAGAACTATTCGCACATCCCGGAAACCGCCGTGTTCTTTTTCAATGTTGCCATCTTACAAAATTCACGTATGGAACATTCAGTTGCAGCATTATAACTAATTCTATTGGAAAATTTAGACTTCTGGCGATTTTACGTAGGTATATTGCAATTTCGGTTTAGTGATAATTTTGTATATCTTGTCTTGATAAGCAAACGAACTGCCTACTTGACAGTAAAATATTATAGACGCTTTTAATAGATATGATTCCTGTAAGATTGCTACAAGCTGCAAATTTTTAACCGACACAAAAACCACAATGTACGTATCAATTTGTAATATTCGATGTAAAAAACAATGTTAGCATCCTTTTGTTTTAGAAATATGTAAATAAACCTGATTTTTTTACTGTGATTCATTAGCATTCTAATCTGTCATAGAGGAAATTTGAAGTATATTTAATCAAATGATAACATATTAAACACTTTGATCCAGTGTTATATTGTCGGTGTTCCTGTTTAGGAATACATGTTTCAAGGAAAATCTTCATTTCAAATCTTCACGGAAAAGACTCAAATTGTTTTTCGAGAATACTGTAACTATAAAAATATTATTACGTTCATCGTGGACCAGACTTGCCGGACCTATATGAGCAAAAATCAATTTTGTCCGCTCGCGGCTGAATGCGCCTTTTGTGTGACGGTGAAAGGTTATCGCAGTTCGTTTTCACGGATCACTAGGAGACGGGCTCGTGAGGGATGACATTGTTCTAACAAGGCACGCCCCAAATGGTGCGACAATTATTGTACATTCACAGCGGAAGTGTTCGCTCGTAACGGACTATCGTGTAGGCTGCAAAATCTATTCAGTGCATTCCCATAGTCCTTAATCGACGTTTAGCGTAGTCGTCTATCAAGATCATTAACAAACTATTGTTGCTTCGACAACTGAATATCAATCATTAACTAAACTTTAAAATAAACGCTAGGGTAAAGATTATAAACAATATAAAAAAAATATAAATAATAATATACAAGTTGTCATTAAAACTCAACATTAAATTTTTCTTTTGCTCTCTAGCCTCAATAAGAACTTAAATTATTATACTTCATAAATTATGTGTGCACACTGTCTTAAGTTTGAATTGTTACTATGTAATGTATTGTATTTTACTGTGAACATCTTGTGCAATGTCGTGTTTAGTCATATTAGAAACTGAAAGACTGTACTAAACATTACGAAGAGAAGCTTAATCAACATTTTATATTATAATTACAATGAAGATTCGGTATTGCGTATTTTTATATTTATACATTTATTTAGCATTTATCAATGAAATGCTGCTGAAATCATAAGATATTCACTATAATTTAAAAACAAAAATTAAATTAAAATATAAAAAATATTTAAGTAATCATACAACAGATATGATGCTGTATTTATTGCTAACGGTATGACACCCATTACGAGCGAGTGCAACTTGCCTGTGGTCAGTTTTTATCTATATTTGACCATCGTAACGATATTAAACATGTAATTATTATCACGTATTAATATGGATTAACGCTTGACGTTAAACGAAGTTACTTAATTTATTCCAGATTACGCTCTCATAAAAACAAGTCTTCTCCTTAACCTAAGAGACAAAATGAAACAGCACTGGTGGCAGAAATTATGTAGCCACGAACATTTTTATCTTGTTAAAATGATTAAATAAGCGAGCCATATATATATAAATGTTAGTGGTGGAACGATACTAGACAAATTTTCAAATTGAGCTTGAAATGAGAAACCCCGGTGGATTGCGCCTCCCCCTCGGCAGTTAGGACGTAAAGAGGTTACAACTAAGCAAATTGCATTCGCCGCCGCGGAAACACCGTGCCAACTTTCTCCAAAAATCCAGGTGAAATATTCTACACGTCAAAATGTGGAGTAAAAATTTAATTAAAATCTGTATGTGAAAGGCAGTTGCGTAATGTGGATTGTAAAGTATCTGTAAACAAACATGGGCATGTAAGTTTTAAAAATATAAAATAATATATATTCCTCTATTGATTCTGCATAAACAAAGGCTATTGTGATGTTTTCTTTGCTTGTTGTGTATGTGATTATTTTTGTCTAGATAGTACACAATTAATAACATAATTTCACACATGTTTTGATACTTCACCAACGTAAAATTAGATTGATACTTGTATGCTATAAATATACTTTTAGTTTTTCTAAACTTTTATTGCGAATATCACGAGATTTTTTGTTAGATGTTCGTTTGGGTTGTAGGCTAAGAGAGTATTTCTAATACGTTATAAATTAGGTTGATACTTGTAGCTATAAATATATTTTTAGTCTTTCTAAACTTTTATTGCGAATATCACGAGATTTTTGTTAGATGTTCGTTTGGGTTGTAGGCTAAGAGAGTATTTCTAATACGTTATAACATTCGAAAGATTATTGTTGTTTATATTAATAATTTATTTGACAATTGACTTATTAGTTACTTTATATTTGTTTGCCTTTAACCTCTTACTTTCCTCTAGGGTTATGGTTGAAAATCTGCGTTTTACTTACAAAAGTACTGTATGCTTTGCTTTTCCCACTATTTCAACTACTATTGTGTTATGTTTTGCTTTATGTATGAAAATTATATACTTATTAAAAGATTTATTTATATGTTTATCAAATGTGTTGTTACTGCAGTAAACTAATTTAACAATTTTAATTTTTACACTTCTAATCTCTGTCCGGAGTATTTGTATTAATTGCAATCAAATATGAGCGATATGTATAGGTACTATATGTAAAATTACATTATGTTGAGATTTTCATAAATATTACTTGTAAATTAATAATTTTAAATACAAAATTACCAAAAGAAAAATAAATACTATATGGAGTTGTCTCTATATTGCATGCTTCACAAAGAAAGGCTTAAAAGATGTCGTCAAACATTCTCAAGACACCGCCACACTCAAGGCTTGTATTTATTTATTTGGGTAACTTAAATAGGTAACAAACAATAAAAAAAACTACTTATATTGTGGTTACACAAGCTTAGCTTCTAGCTAACAGTATTATGTTCTAAGTACTGAACTAATGATTATTCTACAGAGTAAAACAGAAGTAACGTTATTTAATAAGCATCTTAAATTTAATAACAATTAAAGTTATTTCACAATGCGAGAACCAAAGAAATCTGTATAATATACTTTCTTTATGGAGAGTAAGCTAATATTGTAAATGCCCAGTTTAAAATCTTTGGCTAAGGTTCAAGGTTCCTCATTTTTTAAATAATTTGCTATATCAACGATACTTAATACCTTTTGTCACTATATCACTAAGAAGACAACTACAATTAAAATAAATTTATTTACTTAATATGCTAACAATGTTGAAAACAATAAGTTCATCAATTATTCAATTGCAAATACAAAATAGAATGACCCTATTTTGTATGAAATGAAATTCGCACTAAAAATTTTTATCCTTTTCCTTGGTTGCAGATAAACAAATCACTACTATATACATGACTGAAGAAACACTATCGATCGGGATTGTGCAATTATTATTCAGTATAATTATTCAAATTAAAAATAACGATTGCCAACTACGCAAATAACATTATCATTTCAGAACTGCAATAAAGAGCTGCTGCTATAAATAAGAAATGCACACTAAAGTCATATTTCAACTTTAAATTAAAACCGATGCCGAGGTATACGCGAACATTAATAATATCAAAAATACTGGCATGATTTTTATGCAGGCTGCAATATCCAACGTAGCATCTCCCACGTTTTAATCAAAGTCGGGATACTAGACCGTTTTATTTTAGACTTGGCTCCTCTCTACCGCACGGTGTAATGTGGATTCAAAGAGATTTTACGTTCAACAACTTAATTATATATATTACGTATGTGAGCACCACTTAATTACATACAGTATGATTTTAGAATGATTTAATGCTATATGTAATCGTATCGCTTATCACGACGGGGTAAAGAACAGATCCTTTATGATTAGATTCAACAAGTAGAGGCCATTTTAATGAGTTTAATAATAATGTGCTCGGATTATACTTGGATCTTATTTCTCTCAGCAGAACAAGAAATGCAAATGAGTACTACACTGAGCTAGATATACTGGAATTATTGTAATTACATGTCTATCCTTTTATGTGTGTAAAATTTTGATGCTAATGAAAACTTAACTGTGGGAAGAGACTCCGGCTATCTGCCTTCTTAACAATTCTTGATTTAATTATAGGAAAGGTGACTCGCCACTTATTGAATTACTCAGAAAGAGAATAATATTTGTAACACATGATAAAAGTCTAGTTTGCTAGCTCTCTCCCTCTCTCACACACATCTTGTAAGGATGTAGAAATGTGTGTCTGCAGTAGCGGTCGAGACGCCACAACGCCGGTGTAACGTTCTTATTACATTTCCAGTTGGCAGTTTTCCGGGCAACTCCTGTTGCGTCAAGATAGAATTGGACGGCATCCTGAAGTATATAAAGAATGATGCTAACCCTTGATATCGCAACTCCCTTTCAGTTCGTTACAAATGGCCAAAACGCCATTATCGTCTATGTTCGGCCACGAATATAAAAAAAAAATCATTCTTAAATAAAGGTGAATGTCTGATGCTTGCTGATCCGGCGAACATCATGCCACCCCGCCAAACAGTCAATGAATAGACATGAGCTATGAATTGTGGAATATGGCAGAATTCCAAATATATTTCCCTCCTTTCTTTTTTCTAATATCTCAAGATTATCCTGCCGATCTGGAAAGAGACAACGCCGACAAACTAATAATCATTTAAATTTCCTCACACACGACCTTGATTCACTTATATGGATATCGTATCTTAAACAGTTATTATCGCAGCTCATATCTGTCCCTACGGAGAGGCGCGAGGCGACTATCGACGGTAGCCCGACATACCGATCAATATGTAAATAAGCTAGATTAGATAATAAGAATTGTTACATAAAAAGAATATCTCCATTGTTTTATATTCCCTAGAGGCAATAAGTATAGTAGTTAAGCATTGCTCATTGTTTTGTGAGACTTATTTTACTTTAATAAAATATATAAATAAATAAGTTTATGTAAAATCTAACATAAATAGATAAACTTATCTCAATAAGATTTATAAGCTTGCGATCTGATTCTTTGCAAATCTAATACATAAAATGTATGAAAAATGTGCTTTGTCCATTATATATTCCATGCGAAAATTCATATAATATCGACCTAAACGTTATTCGACACGCTACTTCACATTAAGCACCATAAGAAGTTCTGTAAAAGTTTTGATCTTTGTCTGTGTTAAACATAGTTCTTTGTAACTAAGCACTTGAGCGGTAGAGAATGTCTTGTTACATTAAGCCCGCCTTTTGTACTTTATTTATATTTATATTTTACAATAAAGATCTATAACTAGTTCTTGAAAAAGACTGTATAGCTACAATATTAGTCCAGGTATCACCGCGCACGCTTACCACTTCCAGTATGATCACCATGCATCTATCATATATATCCAGCCTAAATATATTAGAGCGATTACGCCTTTTTCAACTACTCTGGCTCAGTGCGGATTGATTGACTCCGCACAACTATCTGCGAAGAAATTCACCTTCAAATATTTTTACAGCTAGCTTACTTCACGATGGTTTCCTTCGACGTTAGATAGTGTTCGATATATACATATGAAAATCGAAAAAATAATAATACATTTATGCATATATGGTTGGATCGCTTCGGGCCCGATTCGAAGATCAGTGCCGAGACCATAGCGACTCCGATCTTAATTAAATCCTCCTCAATATTAATTAGTAAATATAATTATAATTTCCAAAAAAACATTAAATTCTTATAATGATTTTCTTCCTAGTCTCACAATAAATTTAAAAAAGGCAGAACACTCCTCTGTAATCGAGGAAAGAGATGAGGGTTAGGACGACAGTGGACGGAATGGACGATTCTAAAGTTATCTAACGACGCGACGGCGTACGCGCCGTACGCCGTTGAAATCAAAGGTAATCCACCTAGTTGTAACTTATTCATATGGTGGCATAAAAGTTAGGAGATGAATCTATAATTAGTAGGAGGTCATCTTCCATAAATCGGTAACATTTATTGGTAGGCTTTATTATTACAGTTATTTGTGTAGTTATGTTGTATCTCCTTCAGTAAAGTAAGAAGGTAATCAAAATAAATTTACATTCAAGTCTGATCCAAGATATTATTTCTGATGGCTAGGCTGGAACGAATAAATTTATGTTCAGGATTATAGGATATAGGAAACTAAGCCCAATGCAGGCTAAGCTTCTATGAATATAGATCCTAAATGATCATCCCAACATTTTATTCATAGCATGAACAAGACAGTAAAGCTAATATTTTATTGATGAAACACAATAGGGTTTTTATTTTGTTTGACTGGCCAAAATTGTTAACGTTTCGAATAACTATTCAAAGTTCAAAATCATAAATATGATGGTAGAAATTGAGACTATATCCACGTACCTCATACAAAGAATCGCATTTCCATAATTAGGCATTCTTTTAACAAAGTACAAAAAAAAAATATGTCATTACGACAAAATTTAATTTAATTATTATCGCTCTAAATCAGACTTAGAATAAATAAAAGTAATGTTCATTAATGCAATAGTACATTGCATTAATTAACATTACTTTTCAATCAAAAATATTTGTATTAAATATCATAGCTATTTTGAATACTTTAGTACCGCTGTCATTAGGTAAATCTAAATACCATGGCGGATTCCGAGACATTTTGTAACACGAATAAGTTGTTAATATTTTTAGTGTTCCTAGAACTAAAGCGCGCACTGTCACGCTAAAGACAAAAGGTACGCAAGATAATCCAGAACGAGAATGCTATTTCTAAAGAATTCAAAGACAGCGGCGAATTCCAATTTATCATAGCCAGGATCTTTGTCATTTTGAACTAGGTTAGTGCTCCTCTGTGAATAATAGTGCACTTTATGTGACAGTGGGGATTTCAAGAGAAATTCGCGTGAATAGTACAATAGTGAAACGAAGGCTTTGTCCAGTAAGGAGTTGATCCGACCCGTGGAAGGGATCAACTCTTTGACGAGGGTACTTAAAATGGATTAATATACACACAAATGTTTAAATAAAATAAAAAAAGAAACTCCCATGTTTAATATTAACCAATTAACGAATAATTTATAACGTTAAAGTGTATTAAATAAGTGATTACGAATGAAGTTTAGATAACTAAGAATGAAATATTTTATGAAATATCATCTACCAAAGACACTACTATGTAATTAATGAAATAAAAGTAATAGCAATAACTGTTGCTTAACCTAATATCTAGTCCTAGTTTATATAGATCTATCTACATGATATGTACGCGCATAGTCAACAATCCGAAATTCGCTACTCCCGTCAATGCCCAATACATCAATGCAGTAAATGTCCTCGCAGCAATATCAAGCGATCATGCGAAAATACAAGCTTCGCTGTATCGATTTTACTCTCAATTCCACACATTTTCGGTCCGTTGCACCTTTTAGAGTGCAATAAAAATAATCTTCTTTGTTCAGTGGTCCGCTCGGTCACACAAACGGTGGACGGTAACAAAAGCCGGCCCTGCACAATATACCTTGTTATTCCAATCTGGTACTGATATATTCATTGAGCTCATACATTTTAATTGACATCACACCGGGCACACTATGTGGTTGATAAAAGCAGTAATGTTAGTGCTTCAACAATGAAATGTTCGATTCTGACGTGTCAAACTAATTTACGAATACGAGTAGGTATGTATTTTCTTTAATTTCTTTTACGGCAAATGATGTGAGAAGAGCTGTTGAAAAGATGAAGCATGGCAAATCACCAGGCCATGATGGTCTCAGCATCGAGCATATTTTTTGGGCTGGCAACAATATGTATGAACACATTAGTATATTTTATAATCTGTGTATCAAATATAGTTATTTGCCAAAGGATCTCATGAGAACAGTAGTAGTACCTGTAGTTAAAAATAAAACTGGAGATCTCAGTTCGTCTGCTAATTATCGTCCTATATCTTTAGGTACAGTTATAGGAAAGGTGTTGGAGAGAGTTATCCATCCAGATCTGTTAAAGAAAATCGATATTGATGACGCACAATTTGGGTTCAGTCCCGGTCTCTCAACGGATCAGCCATCACGAGTCTTAAAAGCACTGTGAATTACTACACATCTCAAGGCAGTCTACGCTTGCTTTTTAGACCTAAGCCAAGCTTTTGACCTAGTGAATTATGAAATTCTCTGGTCAAAACTTGTTAACGCGCAGGTGCCTAATCATGTAGTGAATCTGTTGGGGTACTGGTACGGGAACCAAATTAATACTGTAAAGTGGGGTGACACGACATCTAGCGCCTACAGGCTAGACTGCGGAGTTCGTCAAGGGGGGCTGACCTCTCCCGACCTGTTTAACGTCTACGATAATTAACGATTAATGATCTGATCGGGGAGCTGAGGGGTACTAGGATTGGCTGCCACCTGGGGAATGTTTGTGTAAACAACCTTAGTTATGCAGACGATATGGTGCTCCTTAGCCCTTCGGTCAAGGGTTTGCAAAAGTGATTTTGGTCTGTGAGCAATATGCTGCTTCTCATGGACTAAAATATAACGTTACCAAAACCGAGATGATGGTGTTCAGGTCGGGTCGTGGTCCTGAAAAGGTGCCTGAGGTACGTCTGGGCAGTACAACCATTAAAATGGTCAAGCATTTTAAATATCTTGGTCACATATTGACCGAGACATCTAAGGATGATGCTGACATGGAGCGGGAGCGGAGGGCTCTCGCCGTCAGAGGTAACATGATCGCACGCCGTTTTTCTAACTGCAGCTCCGACGTCAAGAATACCCTGTTTAAGGCATATTGCCTAGGTGTACCAAAGCTGAAAAGTGTACATTTTTCAGCTTTGGTACAACTTCACTAGGAAATCCTTCAGTACCATAAGGGTCCAGTACAATAATGTGTATAGGGCCCTTATAAAGTTGCCAAGGCACTGCAGTGCATCGACCATGCTCTCTGAGGCGGGAGTCATTTGTCATAAGACGAACGAGGATAGCAGCCTTCTGGAGTAGAGTGAGTCGCTCGAACAACACCATACTGAGGACTGTCTCTGACTATCTGACCAACCCATCTACAGCCATTGGATTTCAATCCATATGGAAGCAAATAGAGAGTAGGTGATGGGTGAAATGCAGAATAGATGTACCGTAACGAAATCGTTATTAAACTGAGATTGTAACTAAACTGATAAATTGTTACGAAACTGAAAATGATAGGGTTAGATCACATAAGCAATGAAATAAATAAAATATTTTGACAAAAACCAACTTTATTATTTAAGTTGTACCTGTATTAATATACTAATTACACAAATCTTGTTGAAGATCAATCTTACAAGAGGAGAGAGAAGATGAATTTTCAAATTAACTTTCGATCACTATATATGCATCTGCAATATATATGAATATAAATGAATCATTTAATATTTTTCGTATTTTTAACATTATTCGTTAAAGTCCTTAAATTTTTGTTTGCGATTTTTATTGACAGAGCTTTCAGACAAATATGTGTTGAGATTTACTTCTTTTAAAGATAATGGCAAGCTTTTTATGAATTTTTTGTTTTGTTCCGTAAGTGTGATATCAGACAACACAGTTACTTTTCTGTTCATTTCATTTGTTTCGATACATGTTCTAGCATCAATTATCAGTCTATGATCTTTTATGTCATAACATGCACAAAAGCCCCTTGTATCTCCACAAAGACAGCTTACATCTCTATATTTAATTACTGATTCATCTTCAGTAGTTAAAATCTGGTGCACGGACATTGTTCCTTTGATAGGCTTGGGGGTAACATTAGCCAAAAGTTCTTTAATTGTTAAGACGTCGGATTCTGCTACATAATAAATGCATATTTTGGAAGATTTTTTTAGTATATCATACGCTGTTTCAGCATCCGGAACATCCATTCCGTATGCCACATGGGAATCTAGACTACGTTTAACCGCACCCCCTATACCATCCGCGGCATTTTTGCCATGAGCAGCCTCAAAATAATTCCAGGTACCGTGACTGAAACCAAATTCTTTTGTAAGCTTAGAAAACAAAAGAAAATTAATTTTTTGTCTGTACTGTGTAGTAGGACCATCTGAGAAAAAATGAATTTTATTGATTGTTGGGAAATGAAATTTTAATGCATTGATTACTGGAGTAAGATGAGCCCAAATACTATAAGGATTGTGATCATTACAAGGTGACAATGTGCAAAATGACATAGGTGCTTGATTTTTTACATATACTACTCCAGTATGGAGGGTAATTTGGTTCCGTGATGATCCGAAATGCATTCCTTGTATTTCATTGCTATATTTGCAATTGTAATTTTCTGAAAAATCACATATTAATACAGCCTCATCGCATTTTATCTTAGTTTTGCTTTCCTTAAATTTTTTCTGCTGGTGAACGATATTAAAATAATGTCTTTTGAATTTTTTTGCCTCTTCTTGATATTTTAAAATCAATTCCTTTAAGCTTGTTTCAATTACTTCTTTTTTATATTTTTTTGTTTGTAAGTTATGTAGAGTACCGTCTTGATTCTTTTTTTGGTACTGAATTTGTTTCAGGATCCACTGCCAATATGTTACTGTACTAGTTTCAATGATGTTTTTGTTAACTTCAATTTCGTCAGCTTTTTTATAGCACTCCTTGCAATTTCCATACATACATGCCTTCGAGTTTAGATCACAGGATAATTCTGTCAAAATGTCTTTTATATATGTAGTTTTAAGGACGCCAATTTTATGCAACTTAGAGATTATAAAGCTAAAATTTTCATGTTTAACACATGCACAAGATTCGCAGTTTGTCAACTTTGGATTTAGTACATAAAACGGGCGGTGGCGAAGCAAACTCGAATAAGAGGCTTTTCCTCCTTCTTCTTTATATTTTTTATAAAGATTTTTTATTGAATCTGTCAAGTATTTTCTTTGCGCCTTGCATTTATTTTTTGTTTTTGTTTCTTTTTTGCCAGCTGTACACCTGGTAACGTCGTCTCGATTGTAAAATTTATGAATTTCTTGTATGCGCGCTTGTCGCCTTTTTTCAGTAATCTGTTGACTTTTTCTGATTCTTCCACTCAGTCCAATAGTTTTTTTTGTGAGATTTGTTACCACTTTATATTTTTGGGTTATTGGATTATTCACAATTTTCTTAAAAGTTTGTTTTTCAGTTTTTGTTGCCGATTTATACATTGAATTTAAAGAATTTGATAAAACATTTAACTCTAAAATCTTACTTTTAAGTTTTCCCCTATCTTCTTCACAAACAGAGCTTAAACTGTCAATAAAATTGTTTTTCAGTTTTTGTTGCCGATTTATACATTGAATTTAAAGAATTTGATAAAACATTTAACTCTAAAATCTTACTTTTAAGTTTTCCCCTATCTTCTTCACAAACAGAGCTTAAACTGTCAATAAAATCTTTAGTTTTCTTAATAGGGCTCAATTCTTCTTTTGTTGGTAATTGGTGATCAACAGACTCCTGTTTATGTTTGCATCTGTCGGTAAGTAAGCAGCAAGAATCAGCTGACTGTATGGTTTCTGCTTTTTTTTTCAGCCTCAATATTTGTTTTTGTAGGCTTCTGTTTTTCTTAATTTGAATTAGTAGCTTATTTCTTAAGTCTGTCACTTCTTTTTTCAATTTTCGAGTATTCTTTCTGTTCTTATTTTCCTTCTTTTCAATTTTTATATTTTCTTTTTTGATTTTCTCTTCATTATTACTTTTCTGTTTTTCATAGTATTTAGCAGAGTATTCCCTCCATTTTCTTCTTCTTTTTTCTTTTTCACTATCAGTAAGTTCTGAAGTCTTTCTTTTATTCTCTTTTACTTTTTTTAAATGTATTAATCTTTTTTCATTATATTTTTCCGGATTATTTTCTTTTAATTTTTGCCTGTATTTTTTCTGTCTCTCCGCATTTGTCATCGGTGCCATAACTGAAAATGGTTTATTCAAAAAATCATTTTTGACACAAACATTTTTATGAGCGATCAAATAATAGACAAACAGACAGACAGACACACTGTCAGATACACAGATGGAAATAGGAGCATATAAGCGTAAAACTTCTTTAGTGGGACACGCTAAAAATAAATTTATGTAAGTGTAAGAATAATATTTTTACCCCATGATAATTGAAAAGGCGCACCTAGAAGAAGACGGAAGGAGAAAAAAATTGCTCTAGAACTTGTCGTTTAAGTAGGTACCCATATTTTTCCTGTAGTCTTGTAGGTGTGCGCCATTTCAAATAACGTACGCCGATTATTTACTCTGATAAAATTTTGTGAAATTACTTTCTTGTTGAGTACGCTTTCCAAGGTGTTCGAAAAACTGCTGCTGACCATACTGACTCAGCACATAAGACCTCGTGCTGAGCAATTCGGCTTTAGATCGGAGCACTCTACAACGCACCAACTGACAAGAGTGCTCCACTACGCAGCCACCAACAAAAACAAGAAGGAGTTCACAGTCGCAGTACTCCTAGATGCCGAAAAAGCCTTCGATAGAGTGTGGCACGAGTGCCTGCTGCACAAGATGGCCATCTCTACTACTCCACGTAGAATAGTTAAGACGGTGGCCTCCTACCTCGAAGGACGCTTCTTCAGAGTAGCAGTGGAGGGAAGAGAATCCAGCAGACGCCCAATCAGGGCGTCTGCCCCCCCCAAACCCCAGGGCAGCTGCCTGGCCCCAACCCTCTACTCGCTTTACACCGACGACATCCCGGTGTCCCCTGGAGCAATGCTGGCCCTCTATGCAGACGACGCTGCCTTTACCAGAGTGGCCAGCCAAATGGAGACTGGTGGTGAATGTCAAAAAGACCCAGGCAATAATACTGAGTGGGGTGAGACATCAGTCCACTCTCACATTGATGGGCACAAAGATACCCTGGCAGAGGACGGTCACCTACCTGGGGGTGGCCATTGACAGGCATCTCCGAATGAACCAACACGTCGACATCACAGCGCGGAAGGCAAAGGCCACTAGACTGGCGCTTAGACTGATCCTAACCTCAACGCTGCCTACAACCCAGAAGTTGACAATCTACAAAATGTATATACGGAGCCGGCTGACCTACGCCGCCCCTGCATGGATGGTCCTAACAAAAGAAAGGCTCAGGAAAAAGTTGGAGGTACAACAGATGCAGTCGCTCCGCACGATAGTGTAGGCCCCGCGCTTCGTGAGGAACGACGTCATCAAGATCTGAGATGCCCGGAAGTCGAAATCTTTGTTAAATCACTTGCCTCCAAAATGTATGACCTCATCCGTGACATCGCATCTCAACACGCTAGGCCTCCTGAGGGAAGAGTGAAGAACCTACCACGAGACCTCATAAATACAGATCCGGCCTAAAACTCAAAAGGAGCCCACACCAGGAACAAGATGATGCCAACGAGCCCTAAAATGGCCCACCCCAACGACCCACTCGTAGTGACGAGTGGCGATTGAGACCACCATAGGGAACCTAGTTCCGAACGGTTACCCGACCTCTACGGAGGTTGAGAGGAAGGTTGCGAGATGAAATTACTTTGTCAAAATATATTTCACATTATAATTTTTATAAATTTATGTTTTGTATTAAGTTAGGTACAATATTATAATCAGATAACTCGTTGTAAACGTAACCTTAGTGTAATGAAACTGAGAGCTCAGTTTCGTTAAAATATACTGAGAAATCTAACCTCAAAAATATCCTACCTCATGAATCGTTATTGATTTGACAATAATTCGTATCCCAGCGGACATTATACCTCTTATTCATGTAACGTTAACATAATTACTTATAAATTACACTTACCGAATACAGAAAAGTCGCGTTATTAACCCTGATATATTTTTTTAACGAAATTATGTTGCCTTTGTCGCTACTGACTTGTCACCACACTGCAAAGCAAATGGCGGCTCTCTTGGTGTCAATACTTTGACATAACTGAAGAAAGTGTTACCATTTTAATAAAATGCTCAAGTGCTGGTAGAATATTCTTATAATTGTGCTTAACATGTCGTTACTAACCCTGAGTTACGAAATTAACAAAAATTCAGACAGATATTAGACAAGCATTATTGTATTAACCTAGATATTTTTTTTATTAAACTAAAGTTCTATTTAATAATTAAGATATTAAGTGGTAATTTAAACAAAAATAAGGCTATATATAAATCACGTTTTTATTTATTCAGTCATATAAAGGTGTGAAGTGGCGAGGAGACACGTAAAATTTGTATGCAAGCTAATTTGCATAAAATTAAAAAAAGCCTTTTTTATCTAGTAGCATGCATCAAAGAAATACAAAAAAAACGGCAATATAGATGTATAAATACAATACTGATTATTGTAGAAATCTTTATTCTTAAGTAAATATTAAAGACATTATCACATATAAAACTTAAGGTACAATTCAAATCATGACTATGTACACCTATTCTGCATTTCACCCTGATAGCTTTTGTATTTGTATTGTATGTTTATTACTTTTAATTTAATTTAATTATATAATTTATATTTTATATGATATGGATCTATGTGTGCCTGAAGTAAACGGATTTTATTTTTTTTATTTCATTTTATTTTATTTTTACTCTTAAGCAGATGCGGCCTGTAGAATCAGTGTAACTAATTAATACTCTCATATCGCTAACGTAAAATATAGAGGTAAATCATTATCATATCATAGCGTGTCTTCTAGTTAAGAGCGCATTGATCGATTATCAGATTTTTTGCAGGTGGTTGCCTCACGTTACTTCATTCACCATTGGACCTGCGGATACATGTACGTTTGTACATATGAAATTTGAAATTCGCATAACATATTAGTACGTAATAGGATCAACCCCAGTTTACATCGGTGTTGCCGATTAATAGGTCAGTTCTGAGATCCTAGCGCCACCGAAGCTTACAAATGTAAATTTGAACGACATGAATTCATCATCTTCATCACACCATTAACCATCTCTCCCTTTATCCTTATTTCCATCCTCAGTCATATTTATAAATCTTCTTGTAATAAAATGCGAAACTACACTAGACATTTTCAAAATTTCTCTTACATACTCCTGTACTTACATTAACATTTTAACAAAATGAAATCACCCAATAATAAATTATTAATATCTAATACTAGCTTTCTGCCCGCGGCTTCGCCTGCGTGGATTTCGGGATTGGGTCTATAGAGGGTTAAGGGTCATAGCTTTTGCCCACGGCTACATATGCGCGGAAGTCGATTTACGGCGCGAAGTTTTATCGCGCTTCCGTGGGTCTATCCGTTTTGCCAAGATAAAAAATACCGCAATACCTTGCTCAAGAATCACTCTATCTATTGATGAAAACCGCATGAAAATCTGTGCAGTAGTTTTTGAGCGAAGCCTTTATTGCGCATCCCGTGGGATCTGTCGATTTTTCCGGGATAAAAAGTAGCCTATGTTACTCGGGGATAATGTAGCTTTCCAAAGGTGAAAGAATTTTTGAAATTTCTTGCCCGTGGCTCCGCCCGTCGTTGCTCCGTCCGCGTTAATTTCGATCCCACGGGAACAGTAGCTACTTTCTTCCGGGATAAAATGTGATATCCTTCCCCGTACCACAGACTATGTGTATGCAAATTTTCGTGATGATCGGTGCAGTAGTTTAAGCGTGAAGAGGTAACAAACAAACAAACAAACAAACAAATAAACAAACAAACAAACAAACACACTTTCGCATTTATAATATTAGTTGGGATATATATGAGTTATTTTCACAAGAATGAATAATGAGAAAGTATTTGAAATACAACAACATACTGGTTGTAATCTAAATCTTAGTAAAACATTGCG
>JAYEAL010000642.1:0-45142 GCA_036419045.1 Scirpophaga incertulas | reverse complement strand
AATCCTTGAACGAGTCTTTGTGAGTGTTGCCATCTGGATGACAGATTCATGTTGGCAGTGGTGTAGTCACGATCGGGTACAGTAATTAAGGTTTCTCCAATGAGGAAATGTCCAGGTGTAAGTGCTTGTATATCATCAATTAAATCGACGTCTGTATTTTGGTGGTGTGAGTGGGCGAGAATTCAGACAAGCCTCGATCTGTGCAAGTACTGTTAGCAAATTCTTCAAATGTTAGCTTCATAGTAAGTATTTTCCGTAGATGTTGTTTGACAGACTTCACACCGGCTTCCCACAGACCACCGAAGTTTGGGCTATAAGGTGGCGTGAAATGCCATTGAGTTCCATCGTTTGCCAATTCATCATTTACATGGCGGGGTAATTCTAACCCTGCGTCTTTCCACATGCTATGTAATTCTTTATCGGACGCTACAAAGTTAGTGCCATTGTCACTCCAGATCTCATTGCACCTTCCTCTCCTTGCTACGAAACGCTTGAAGGCTGCGATGAAGGCATTAGACGTCAGATCGCTCACGAGCTCCAAATGTATGGCCTTTACAGCCATGCAAATAAAGATGCAAATATATGCCTTATTACTTTTGGCCCCTCGTCCTTTAGAAATTTAGTACATATACAGGTCCAGCAAAATCTACTCCACTTCGAGCAAATGGACGCGAAGGGGTTACACGGGAGGCAGGTAAGTCACCCATCATCTGTTGTCTAGTAGCTGCTCGTTGCCGTGTACAGGTAAGACATCCATGTATATATTTCTTCACTAGACCTTTGCAGCCGACGATCCAGTATTTACTCATCAGGTAAGTAATCATCATTTGTATACCACGGTGCAATGTCTTCAAGTGTGCATCAGCTAATACTAGCAATACGAATTTATTTTTCTTTCCTAAGATCACGGGATGTTTTAGGTTTTCATCAGCAGTTGCATTCCTTAATCTTCCGCCCACCCTGAGAATATTCTCTTTGTCTAAGAATGGGTTAAGAAATTTTACTATACTATTGGATTTTACGTTTCTTTTTTCTTTTAATCTTTTTATCTCGTCTGAAAATTCTTCTTCTTGCACTATTCTTATACAAACTTCTAAAGCATGTTGCAATTCCTCTGTTGTCATTCCCTGACTTAATTTGTGAGGTTTTTTCTTAAGTTCAAAAATCTTCTGCAATGTACTAACACTCTCAGTAGTTTTGTAAGCGAATCATAAGCGTCAAAGTTTAAAGTAGTATCTCCTTCGGTTATATTTACACAAGACTGTATCGTTTTTCTTTTCTCTAATTCTGTGTTTATCATTGACGGTCTCGTGAATTCAATGTCTTCATTTAACAACCAAGTTGGTCCAGTCCACCATAATGTTTTTTGTTGTAGTTCTGCTAAGGATGTGCCTCGTGACGCTATATCTGCTGGGTTTTGTGTTCATTGAACATGGAACCATTGTGTACTGCTTGTCAGTTCTAATATTTCCACCACACGGTTAGCCACAAATGGTTTCCACCTGTTTGCTTACCTAAAAGCCACGCCAGGACTATGGTTGAATCCGTCCAGGCAAACGTTATGTAACGGGATTCTCATAGCTTGACTTACTTTAGCCAGTAATTTGGCGAGTAGCGCTGCACCACTGAGTTCCAGTCGCGGCAATGAAATCGTTTTGACCGGAGCTACCTTTGTCCTTGTTGCTATGAGAGTATTTTTTTATACCACCACCATCTCTAGTTTGTACACGATAGTAAACAACAGCTGCGTAGGCCCGTTCCGACGCATCGCAAAATCCATGCAATATTATTCTTTCCTTTTCAGTGCTAATAGTGTTAAGCCAACGATACATCCTTATTTCATTGACTTTCTCCAAGTCTTTTCGTATGAACTTCCATTCTTCTTTAAGATTGTCGTTGATATCTTGGTCCCATCCGACTCCTTCCAGCCACAATCTTTGTACTAGTATTTTTGCTGTCACTATAACTGGTGCTATCCATCCTAATGGATCAAACAACTTCTGTGAATCTGACAAGATAGCTCTCTTTGTTATTTTATTTGAAGACATAGGTTCCAGCTGTAGTTGATATTGAAACTTGTCTTCTCCTAGATTCATGACAGACCTAGAGCCTTTATGGTGCCGTCTAGTTTCAAATCTAGATTAGCTTTTGTAGTGACCTTGTTGATATCTATAGATTTAAGAAACTCCGAATCATTGGATGCCCATTTTTGAAGTTCAAATCCTCCCTTATTAGAATTGCGGTAATTTGCTGACTGACACGAATCGCTTGTTCTGTGGTATCACAACCTGATGTCAGGTCATCGACATAAGAAATCTTCCTGAATAATTTTAACAGCATCAGGATTATAGTTCGCCTTCTTCTTGTGCGAGTTTAATTAAAGTTTTTACTGCTAGATAAGGCGCAGATGCTGTACCAAATGTAACAGTTTTCAATCGGTAGTCTTTCACCTCAGGTAATTGCCCGTTCAGCTCATGCTTGACTCTGCCGCGCCAAAGTACTCTGTGATAGTCTGTATCTTTCTTATCCAGTAACACCATTCTATACATTTTAATTACGTCGCTTGCGAAACACACTTTATGCATGCGCCATCTCATTATCACACTTCGCATGTCTTCTTGCAGTACGGGACCGACCATGAGTTCATGCGTTCAACGATATATCATTATTACCTTTGCATGAGGCGTCAAAGACAACTCTTGATTTTGGTTGTTTCTTTTTCTCTTCGGACTACGGCATGATGTGGTAGGTAAACGCTCCGATTGTTCAGCTCATTCTTAGGGATTTCTTCCATATGTCCCATTGCTAAATATTCTTTCTAACACCTTATCATATTCTTCTCTCAGGTCCGGTGTTTTTGCAAGTTTTTTTTCTTGTTGAATTAGTCGTTTCATTGCAATTTCTCGAGTATTTCCGTCTGGTGTTTTGGGTTCAATTGGTACGAAATGGTAGTCTGACAATGTACTGGCCACTGTTATTCCTAGTATAAGTCTCTTCATAGAAATTTTCGCATTGTGTCTCTTCTTTGTGTATTTTCTTTTCGAATCTGGTTCTATCTCCCAGAGTGTTTTCAATAGATCTTTCCTATGATTTGATGATGCATAACTAAGACTGATTCTGATTGTTGTGTTTTGTCTTCTATTTTTCCAAACAAAAATCCATCCAAGGGTTGTTTTGTGTGCGCAAGGTGACCCTGGCGGACCTTTGATCAATTGGTTCTGTACTATTTGTGCGTAGACGTCAACACCTAAAAGTAAGTCAATGGACCCTGGCTGATGATAGCTTGGATCGGCCAGTAATAACCCTTCTAGGTGTGGCCATTCGTACATGTTAATTCTGCGGGATGGTAATTTGTAGTCAGTGGTTTTGACATAACATATGTTCTAACTTCCATTTTGAAATCATCAAATCTTGATTCTAGGTTGATCTGAGCTGCTTGCTTAATCTTTCTCTCGTAGATCCACGCCGACGACTGTGCCCTTGACAGGATAGCGCCTGACCATGAGTTGTTGTGCAGCTCGTTCGCTGATAAAACTGGCTTGTGATCCTTGATCGATTAAAGCTCGTAAATTTATTTTGTAGTTGTCTTCACTTCTCACTTGTACGATTGCAGTAGCTAGTAACGCTGTGCTTTGTTTAGTAGAAACGTGTGACGTCACCATTGTTATATCCTCTTCTTCGTTTTCCGTTTTCTCTATGTTTGTGTATAATGTTACTTCAGCTTCATTTGTTTGTTTGCTCTCAGTGTTTGCTGTTGAGTCACATTGTACCATATTGCTTTCCTTGACTTCATGAAGGAGAGAATGATGTCTTCGTCTGCATATTCTACAACTTGTTGGTACGCGACAATTCCTTACAGAGTGTCCGGGTGCAAGGCAATTGAAGCACAGATTGTTTACTTTGATAAACTCACTTCTTTGCATAGGTGATTGTTTTCCAAACTCCATACAATGGCTGAGTGTATGATTCTCTTTGCACATTTGACATATTTTGGTATTTTCAAATTGGTAGTTACATGAAATGATTTCTCTCGAACATTAGACTTCTGTTTTGCTGGTTCTGTCAGTTCTAAAGTACGAAATCGGCTTTCCAGAAATTTGCGAAACATATCTAGGTTTGGGAGACTATCGGCATCCTGACAGTTGTTACTCACATGCTCTTCCCAGTCTTTATGAGTCTCACAATCTAACTTTTGCACACTACAACAAATATTATAATTGTATCCCAGTTCTCAGTTTTCACTTTCATATTGTTAAGTTGATGTAAACAATCGAACGTTGTATCTAACAAATTCTTGATAAGACTTGAATTATTCACGGGCATTTTCTTTTGTGAAAACAATCTTTTCATAATTGTATTAATATTTATACGTTTATTGCCGTACCTTGCTTTTAAAATGTTCCATGCTTGATCATAGTTTGACTCTGTCACTTGTAAAATGTTTTAATATTAGTGCGGCTTCACCTGTTAGGCTTGTTTTTAAATAATGTAATTTTTGTACCTTATTCAACGATATTATTGTCGTGCACAAGTGTAACGAACAAATCATGGAACGACAACCACTCTTCATACACAACCACTATACATGGGTAATTGTATCTTAGGTAACACCACTCGCGTCTGTTGAAAATCACTCGTTGTAGGTGATAAAGCACTAATACTTGTTGGTTGAGACACTAAATACTCCTTCAGATCGGTTGTCAAGCTAATGTACAGTTCTTCATGTTCATAAAATTCTTCCTTTGAAAAGTACGGTATATGATCTCGCTTGTCTCTCGGTACGTTTCTAATTAGTTCGCTATGCGCTTGTTTATATTCACTCCAGTAATCTTCGACACACTTTAAAAACGTGTTTCAACGTAATTGCGGTTAACACGTTCGTTGCGTTATGAGATAGAAAAAGCCCCATCCGTGTCTTCTTGCTGTTGCGGCGCACAAAAGCGCGCGATTTCACTCTGTGCGGGGAGCTGCTACATTGGTATTTCTTTAGGTGTGACTGAGACAAATATACATTTTTTCTTCTCTCGTGAAGTCTATGTTAGTGGCACATTTATTTGGTAATGAGGTTGAAAAGGTCTCATACGCACTGAAGGTAAATTATTCACGTTCAGTGCGGATTGAGGTTTAAATTGCCTCATAAATTGTAGGCCTCACAGACGCACGGAGCGGGGCGCGGGCAGCGCGGGCGCCGGTCGTCTTCTTTTAGTGACGCGCTAACTTTCGATAAGGGAGCACGCTGCGTTTCGCTACCACCAGCCCGCTCGTATCACGTTTTTTCTGTTAACTTTTGTGTTGTACCTGCTACGTATAAATAATATTAACAATGGAACGTCCAGGCAAAAAACGTTGCAGAAAGAAACTTAATTTGTGTGACTCGGATTCTTCTAGTGAATCGGAAGAAGCAAAACAATTAAAATATAGAAAAGTGTTACAAAGGGTTCCAATCAAAAATAGTCCAGTAGAAAAAGTCAAAATTTTAAAAAAATTTCAGATTTGCCCTCCAACGAGAGAAGAAACAGAAAGCGAGTCAGACACTGAAATTTTTACTCCGCCTTCTAAAAAGAACAGAAAAAAAAGTAACATGACGAACCCCGAAAACCAATTGTTTTTAAGTCCCAGTACCGGAAAACAATACACTATCCTACACAACCCAGGACCTTCAAGTAACCAAATTGTGCTCACACCTCTTCAAAAATTTTTACGCGACAATAATAATTATAGTAAGAGTCGAGCATCTTCTCCTGATCCGTTACAAGTTGGTGGTGAAACAAGCAGATGCTCGTCATTAAGTAACATTTCGGTATCAAACTTATTACCCGTGCAACTAACTGAACAAAACATGCGGGATTTACTGAAAGATACCTCATATACTTATGAAAAGCAGACAATTAAAAATGACAGATATGTTTTTGAACACTCCTTTGATGACACGGATGATATTAATACCAACCAAATAAATAAATCCATACAAAACTTACGAAAAAATGAAGGTACAGAGAGCATAGCGGAGAATAGAGAAAATAAACAACAAGTAGAAGAAAAAGAAGATCACGAACGGAAAGTAGTACGCCAAAAGCAAGATAAAGAACAACTGAGACAAGATTATAGCAACCAGCAAGACGTAAACAATGATATTAGTGTCAACATTATCCAGGGTAGAAGCAATGATGATGAATCTGATGTAGAAATTGAAAATTTAAGTACAATAGAAACCGACAGCAGAGCACAGGAGAGGGATAATGAACAAGAAGAATTACGTCAAGAGCAGGAAAATGTTCAATTGAGACAAGGTTATAGTAACCAGCAAGATGTAGAAAATGATATTGGTGTCAACATTATTCAGAGTAGAAGCAATGATAATGAATCAACATCTGATGTAGATGAAAGTTCGGTTGAAAACTCTGAATCAAGTGATGTCGCTATAGATGAAGATGAAGAAAGTGAAACTGAGAACGATTCAGAAGGTGAAAATAAAGTTGCTGACCCTGTAGTTGTCGATGACGAAGACGATTGGATTGACATATCTGATGACATTGATATCGATTTCAACGAAAGTACCCTAAATAGTGTCATAATTCCCCGTTTGCGTAACAAAACCCCTGCAGAAATATACAACAACTTGTTCTTAACCGATGAAATTGTTGGTAAAATAGTAAATGATACGAACAAATACGCAGAAAAGTATTTAGAAGATCATCAAGATGAAATAAAAGAAAAGTCTCGTCTTAAAGCATGGAAGCCCACAGATGATGAAGAAATGAGAAGATTTTTTGGAGTCATACTTGTGATGGGCCTAAACAAAGTTCCACATATATACGACTATTGGTCTAAAAAATCAATATACAGAAATGAGTTCATTTGCTCCGTTATGCCAAGGGACAGATTTTTGATTATCTTAAAATTTTGGCATTTCTGTGACGAGTCCATGGATAATACTGGGGATAAATTATATAAAATTCGCCAAATACAGGATATGTTGAATAACCGATATCAAGAAGTGCTCCGTCCTGGCAAGATTTTGGTTATTGATGAATCTATGATTCCATGGCGCGGGCGGCTTAAATTCCGTCAATACATAAAGAATAAGTCACATAAATATGGGGTCAAGTTATATAAATTGTGCACCCCTGAAGGATACTCGTACAATACAATCGTTTATACAGGCAAGGAAGGTAATAATCGAGAGCAAAATCACGGCCAAAAGACTGTTTTGAGGCTAATTAGAGGGCTAGAAAATGAGGGTCGTATTGTTGTAGCTGACAATTTCTACTCCTCTGTTGGGTTGGCCGAAGAACTTTTAACCAAAAAGACGTTCTATTGTGGTACCCTCCTTTCGAACCGAAGGGGATTGCCTAAGACCGTTGTTTCCACAAAATTGAAAAAAGGACAATGTGCAGGAAAAATGAAGCCAAATGGCGTAAAAATAATAAAATGGTGTGATAAGCGCCAAGTTCTGATGATCACTACCTGCAAAATTCACAATACAGTTTTAGTAAACACAGGCAAGAAAACAAGAGTAACCAACGAAGATATTCGAAAGCCTTCATGCGTTCTCTTGTACAATGAAAATAAAAAGGCATAGACTACAGTGACCAAATGTCGTCTTACTACACAACTTTAAAACGCGGATTGAAATGGTACCGAAAAATGATGACAGAATTTTTATTTGGCACTGCTCTGGTAAATGCTTGGATAATCTACAATATGTCTACCACTGGTAACAAAAAGCCGAAGAAAGATTTTACAGAATCCATTATTGAAACATTCACAGGAAAAAGCATCTACGAAAGAGGTACGTATTCATTGTATAGGTCCCCAATAATATTAAACATACAATTATTATATTTATTATTTTAATGTTTCTATAATTTTACCAGTCCTCTCGTTATTTTTATAATTCCATTTTAATTTTTAAAATTTATTTTAAAATAATGAGCTACAAGCTTGACGATGGCGATGACGGTAACGGGGACGCTGACGTTGACATTGACGGTGACCGGGACTGGAAGGCTGACGATGCTGGGCTGGACACTGGCGCTGTTATTCTTGGCGCTCAAGCTTATTGTCTTAATGCACGCATCGCCTATGCACACTACGCATACAACACTAACACATACAAAATAATCACAAATCACTTCTTTTGCATTGCACCTAATATTGATGTGACCGCACGCTTTATTACATGATATCATGGTGTTGCTATAAACTTCGCACTTTTTCATAACTGTAAGCATGTTAAAGTTCAGATTTTGTCTTATTCAGTTTTGGTTTTGTTTGCTGTAAGATTTTTCTACGAAAAATGGCCGTACACAGTAGGCGCACGCTTCTTTTACACTATCTATACTATGATGTTGCTTTAAAATTTGAAACTATATCTCTGCAGTGAATACTTCTTCATAACTGTAAGAATGTTAAAATTCAGTTTTTGTCTTAAACAATTTGGATTTTGTTTGCCGAAAGGTTTTTCTGCAAAAATCGTGCCGTAACAGTGGGTGCAGGCTTTTTTTTTACACTTCCTATATCATGATGTTGCTTTGAACAGTGGATATTTCTTCTTAACAGATAGCATTTTAAAGTTCAGTTTTTGTCCTTCACAATTTTGATTTTGTTTGCTGAAAGGCTTACACCAAAATATTTTTATGTTAACTGTCTGTTGTATGTTTTCTTGTCTTAACAATGGGTTTAAAATTCATAACGCTTTAACACGAATGTTGTTTTTCTTATTAATATAAATTCTAAATTTGTATATTTTTAACTTTTTCTTTACTTTACAGTTCCAGATCGTATACTAGATATGATGTCTGTCATGTCATCATATCTGGAAAATTCGAGTACATTCCTGCAATGGCGTGGCCACGCACAGTAATAGTAAATGAGTAAGAGTACATGTACAAAACAAACACATCCTTACACACCGAAACACAATACACATACACATTCTCATACTTCAAAAAATATAAATCATACATGTGTGTCATCCTCATCATGGTGACAAATAAAAAAAATACACCTTCTCCTTTGCGTGTTGATTCTGACTTTTATAATGTGTGAGGGCAAACTGACGCACTTATAAAACGAAACCTAACATGAATGTTTTTTCAGGTTTGCCTAACAGCAGATCTTCAGACCATGCACTTCAAAAAGGCACCCAAGAAAACGCTGCGTTGGTTGCTACGACAAACTAAGGCTTACGTTAAGTGCAACTCAAGCTGCAAAAAAAACTAAAAAAATTCTTACTTTTTGCGGCCAATGTGAAAAAGCTTTTTGTTTACCCTGTTTTAATGAAAAACATTTTTAAACATTTAATTTTTCTTCAAATAAAAACATTCTGATTATCGTAACTTGCAACTTTCTTTTATTCCCATCACTAGTCGATATACAAACCAAACTTTCTTTCAGTGCGTTATGAGGCAGAATAGATGACATATTTTATTTATTTAATTATTCAAAAACAAAATGTCGTAAACGCTGGCGAAGCTAGATTTCAACGAAGTATATATCTAAGTTTACACACGTCAAATATCAATAACATAGAATCATTGTTGACCTGTATAAAGGTTTTTTAAAAAAAAAAACAACTTTCTGAGGTCGAAAAGGTCTCATACGCACTGAAAATAAGTTCAACGTTGACCCAGAAAGGCCTCATCCGCACTGTCTGAAAGTCCTCAGAAAATAGCGCCGCTGTGAACGTGTTAATCAAGACTTTCGGGCTCTCTTTAGATTGACATGGGTTTTCTTCAAAGTCTGAGCAAGGTTTTTCACTATATTCAATGCTTCTTGCACATCCGTAGCCATTGTAAATACGTAAAATTAAATATCGTAGCAACGTAATGATTTGTATAAGTTTTAATAAGTAGTAATTTTGCAATAAACAGCTCGAACAGTCAGGCCGGGTCGTCTTATCGCAATCTCTTTGTTCTCGGTCAACCGGCGACTCAGGTAGCGGGCGCTGGTATCTGGCTCGATTTTGGACCATATGTTGAGGTAGTAAGGTTTTAATTTCTTTGAACTGTATTTCTTGAATTAAAGACGTGTGGCTGGTACTACGATTTATTGGACACTAGGTTAACATGAGCGGGTAAATACATATATAAGATAATATTAACTTGCCTACAAATGCGACTCAACTATTAACGAATCAAACAATCATAATGTACTCTTCTACTTCTTATCTAGAAAGAAATGTGTTCAGTTCACTTAAGGAGAGCAGAATCTTCAGGCTTTATTGGTGACCCTATTGTATTACTCAGAGAAACAACGATCATAAACCTCTTTTTCGAATACGATCCTCCCTGCAAGGACTTGCAGATGCGCAGTGTTTCGTTACATGTATTAATTATTTATGAATAATGACTAGTGCTCGGAATAGGTAGTTTTAATTTTATTTACTTGCAATTTTGTGACATCAATAGTATGGATATGCCTGGGAACTTACTATTTTCAGAGATTGTAAAAATATTATATTGAACTTTCAAAATAGTATTTCATCTTTTAGCTGATTGTTGTAATAATAAGTTGTAAACATAAAAATTTACAATAAAAGCGTAAAGAAACGAATAGCAAAAAAAAACAGAAAATTGTATTTTATTTGCAACTAGCGACCCGCCCCGGCTTCGCACGGGTGCAGTGAAAAAATGGTTATGGTGGGTTATCCCTAAGAGATAGACATATACCATCGCGGATATTTTTGTAAGTTGTACAATACTGTAGTACATTATTTTGGTCTATCTCGTAGGGTTCAGCCAGCGTTTGCAATATAAGCGCAAAAAAACGTGCTTATTTACGACATCACATTAGAAACCTTTAAATTTATCAGTGTTCCTCTACTATATTATGCATTTATTATACATACAAACCTTCCTTAAGAATCACTCTATCTATTAAAAAACCGCGTCAAAATCCGTTGCGTAGTTTTAAAGATCTAAGCATACATACGGACATACAGCGAAAGCGACTTTGTTTTATACTATGTATTGATGACATATATTAAGAGTAAAAAAGCCAACTTTATATTATATATATATATATATCTTAATATATATATTTCTTGTGTCGTGTGTATGTGACTGAACTCCTCCTAAACGACTGGACCAATTTTGATGAAATTTTTTGTGTGTATTCCAGGGGGCTTGAGAATGGTTTAGATTCACAATACGGTCATATAGATATTGTTTTTCAGCTATTATTTTATTTAAAAAACATTTGAGACAACGTGAGACAACGTGACATTTGAGACATTTGACAGGACAACGTCTGTTGGGCCAGCTAGTATATATATATATATATATATATATATATATATATAATATATATATATATACAAAATATTCTGATATGTATCATAGTAATTATTTGTTAATATGTAAGTATCTTACACCCCCGTCTTTCCAGTTTATATCTCTCTTTATTTCTCTCCGTCCGTAGGTCTATCTATCAGAGATGTGAATTATTGAAATAATATATTTCAAAATGCAAATAACCCATTTTACAAAATCAAAATACCCATTTTTATTTTAATATTTTGAAAAACTTTTTTCTAAATGTATTTTGTATTTGACGGCACATCGAAGAATTCCAACAGAATGACATGTCGCTGTCAATGTCATCCTAGCGAAGCGTCATAGTCTGTGGTAGCGGCGCAGCCATCTTGTTCGTGGGTCAGCGGACGGAAGACGGCGAGCGCACCACACGTTTGGCGAATCGCTTTAAATCTTGGGAATCCACGTGTATTTGTAGACATATTTAAGTTAAAACTAAAATAGTGATAATTAATTAAGTATCAACGTGCATATTTGTGATTTGTGATTAAACGACAATAATTGTAACTACCGTTTTATTATTTTATAATATAATCCAAATTGATCGATTTAACAATGAGTACCAACGAAGATACGCCCGTGATTACATCAGAAGTGGGATCGAACAAATCTCAAAACGGTGAAGAACAACCAAAGCAGTCAGACGCCGAAAGTTTCTTCAATAATATGGCGTCGTTGTTGTCCCGTGTTCTTGCAGCTCAACAATTACCCAGGGTTAGTACAGATTCTACACAGTTATTACAATTTAACCCAGACGAACCAGATTCGGATATTGATGGCTGGTGTAACGTTACAGAAGTCATTGTACAAAAGAAATGTCTGGAGGGAATTGACTTACTTCTGGCCCTTACGAGTGCGCTTAAAGGGCGAGCAGCTGCCTGTATCACAAAATTGAATCCTAATGAACTGACATGGAGCATTGTAAAACAAACATTGTTAGCGAAGTTTTCAAAGCCAAAGTTATCTCAAGATTATTTTGATGAGATCTTGCGGTTTCAAATCGGAGCCAAGGAGTCTGCTTCGGAATCCGCTTTACGATTGTGGAGCCTCATCGAAGGAATACCTAAGACAATGATGCCGGAAGAGGTTATTACCGGATTTGTCTTATCGGTGCTTTGCCAAAAGGACAGTCTACTGCGACGTGAACTCAATGCTCACATCATCACAACTCGAGCTCAGTTATTTAGAGTACTTGGAGGTGTCTCACTTAAGCGACGCATTGATACTGTCGATAGCCAAGAAACAGAAGTTAAACGTTTTCGCGCTTCCGAACGATTTTCCGGTAGATGTCACTATTGTGGATTATTAGGACATCGGTTAGCTGATTGCAAAAAGCGTCGTGATGAAGCCGGTACATTAAAACCTCAAAGTGTACCAAGTTCTTCTCGTGCAATAGAGAACGTGACATACGTTACCTGCTTCATCTGTGGAAAACAAGGGCATGTGGCGACGACATGTCCCGACAGAAAGAACACATCCAGAACTACGGTCAAGGAGGTTCACCAATGCGAGCACCGCCCTTCAAGGGGAACTTTGAAAACATCTTCTGGTGAGAGAGTTTCCTTTTTGTTCGATAGTGGGTCATCTTGTTCTTTATTGAAGGAGAGTTATCGTGATAGGCTCTTGGGTACCGCGTGCAATTGTCTCGTTTACCTTAGTGGCATTGGAGGTGACGATATCCTATGTACAACTCAAATTGAGAGTGAGATTAAAATTGGCAATCGTTTAATTAGCCTACTTTTTCATATAGTTCCAGATAGTAGTATTTCAGACCCCATTATAATTGGTAGAGATATTTTTGACCTCGGGCTGTGCGTTAAAATTGATAATGATAACCTCGTGTTTTATTCTAAAGAAGAGGCTCTTTGTGAGATAGCCCCAAACTCATTAAAATTTACACAAATTGATACAGATTTACAGGGTCAAGATAAGAATATGTTAATCTCATTGTTGAATAAGTACTCTAATCATTTTATTGACGGTATTCCTATAAATCGGGTCAAAACTGGAATGTGTGAAATCAAGTTGGTTGAACCGAACAAAGTTGTACAGAGGTGTCCATATAGGTTAGCGCCAGCTGAAAAACAGATAGTCAGGCAAATAATTCAACAATTGTTAGATGCTAAAGTAATAAGGGAAAGCACATCTCCATTCGCAAGTCCAATATTACTCGTTAAAAAAAAGGACAATACTGACAGAATGTGCGTAGACTTTAGAGAATTGAACGCCAACACTCTGCCTGAGCACTATCCCCTACCCCGCATAGAAGAGCAGATAGATCAGCTTACCGGGTCTAACTATTTCTCTTCTTTAGACATGGCATCTGGGTTCCACCAGATCCTGATTCATCCTGATTCCGTAGAGAAAACAGCTTTCGTCACACCCGAGGGTCAATACGAGTATCTTGCTATGCCTTTTGGCTTGCGAAACGCTCCTTCTATCTATCAAAGGTGTATAACCAAAGCTCTAAATCACCTACAACATAAGCCTTTGATATATATGGATGACGTTCTTTGCTTCTCTGCTGAAGTAGCTGATGGCTTACAGCGTCTTGATAGTGTGTTGGGTGCTCTAGCAGAAGCTGGATTTTCCTTCAATCTAAAGAAATGTAAATTTATGAAACAGCGCATTGATTATTTAGGATATTCTTTACAATATGGCGAAGTTAGGCCTAACAGCCGTAAAACCCAAGCCTTAGCAGATGCCCCCCACCAACCGCTACCCACGTAAGACAGTTCCTCGGCCTAGCTTCTTACTTTAGAAAGTTTATTCCAAATTTTA
This sequence comes from Scirpophaga incertulas, assembly GCA_036419045.1. Lineage (NCBI taxonomy): Eukaryota > Metazoa > Arthropoda > Insecta > Lepidoptera > Crambidae > Scirpophaga > Scirpophaga incertulas. Next base: position 31,043 of record JAYEAL010000642.1, on the reverse strand, counting down.
CTCGTATTGTTGGACCTCTTTATCCTCTTACAAAATTAAAAGGACCCATTACATGGACCTCCAAACACGAGGAGATACGTAATACTATTGTTCGTATACTAACGTCTGAACCAGTTTTAACAATATTTGACCCAAAGCTTCCTGTAGAGTTACATACTGATGCTAGTTCAGATGGTTATGGCGCGATTCTATTACAAAAGAAAAACGATCTCCCTCATGTTGTAGAATATTTTAGCCGGCGTACATCTGAAGTAGAGTCTCGCTACCATTCGTACGAGTTAGAGACTCTAGCCGTAGTACGAGCAGTGGAGCACTTTCGGCATTACCTTTACGGTCATCATTTCGTAGTATATACTGACTGTAATTCTCTAAAGGCGTCTAAGTCTAAGAAAGACCTTACACCTCGCGTCCATCGTTGGTGGGCTTATCTACAAGCATACGATTTCGATATAGTTTATCGCGAGGGTCGAGGAATGGAGCATGCGGACTATTTGTCCCGAAATCCTTTACCGGATCCTATTTGTGTTAGTAGCGTGGTATCAACATCCACTAACGTTCGACATAAATCCGTTAACTACGTTGAACTACATCAAGGTTGGTTATCGGTTGAACAAAAACGCGATAATGAGATACGTGATCTAATATCGAAACACCATAACAATGAGTTTCCTGAAACCGTGGCTCAAACTTATGACGTAAGAGAAGGTATTCTTTATAAAAAAATTATACGAAATAAAATTGTTTCATGGCTACCGGTAGTTCCACGTTCTTTGATATGGTCATTAATAAATCACGTTCACAATGAGATACAACACTTAGGTAAAGACAAAACGTTAGATAAACTTTATGAGCAATACTGGTTCCCCGATATGTCAAAATCTGTACGTAAATTTATTGATTCCTGTATTATTTGTAAGGCCTCGAAAGGACCATCCGGATCGCAACCGATACAACTTCACCCCATACCGAAAGTGCCAGTTCCGTGGCATACAATACACATAGACTTTTCGGGAAAACTTAGTGGCAAGAGTGACCGTAAAGAATACTGCTCTGTAATAATAGATGCCTTTACGAAATATGTTCTACTTGATCACACTTTATCAATTGATGCTAGCAGTGCAATAAAATCATTAAAAAGAGCAGTCTGTCTTTTTGGATCACCTAAAAGAATCATCGCGGATCAGGGTCGTTGTTACATCAGTTCAGACTTTAAGAACTTTTGTGACGAACATAAAATTCAACTTCATTTTATCGCAACTGGGTCTAGCAGAGCAAACGGACAAGTTGAGAGAGTAATGCGCACTCTCAAAAGCTTGCTCACCATCATTGAGAATGACCCCAACAAAACTTGGCGCGACGAATTATGTAATGTTCAATTAGCTCTTAACAGCACTAGATCTAGCGTTACTAAGTTCTCCCCAACAGAATTAATGTTTGGCATTAGCTCTCAATCTTTAGGTCTGTCTCGGATAAGTACTAATGATAATGGTCAGCAGGCTCGTTTGGCTCTAGACGCAGTTCGAGAAAATGCATCCTCTTGTATTGAAAAAGCAGCTAAAGCTGAGATGCGTCGTTTTAATCAAGGACGAGCAAAAATCACACCTTTTTCCAAAGGTGACTTTGTATTCATTAAAAACTGCGAAAGGAATCAAACGAAACTCGATAAAAAGTTCAGGGGGCCGTATGTTATCACAGAAGTGTTAAATAACGATCGGTATGAATTAAAGAGCGTAAGTGGTTCTCATCGAACTTATAAATATGCCCACGAGAATTTGCGCGCGGTGCCACGGGGTCACGATGGTTTACTAGAGATTGCGTCCAATCTGATGAATGATGAGGCCGAGACGGCATCGGAAGATGTAGAATTAAAACTTAACAACGGTAGTACATCTCCATTTAATAACACTGATGCCTTGACAGTGTGCTCAGATACTGACACTGCCGACTCATGTACCCTGTCAGCTGGTTCAGACACACTTAGTGTATATTCTGACATTAATGCACACGAGGTAATTCACGACGTCGAAATCCATGAGGAATAAACATTGGCGAGACGAGGTGCGTCGTCCAAGTTACACTCTAGTTGAGGGTTGACTTGTTTCCAGAAGCACATTTAAGTAGTTGATTAGTGCTGGTAAGACGAGGTACGTCGTCCGGGCTACACCTGTAAGGGTTAGTCTGTTTCCAGATGTTATAATTTATGATTGTTGATGTCTTCGGTGATTAGACGAGATTTGTCGTCCGAGCCACACTGGTTGATGTTGGCTTGTTTGTAATAATGGCAATGGCTTTGTGAAAAAAAAATTTTTGATTAGTCTCTAGTGAGTCGATTAGTTAGAGAGATTCACTGGTCAGTTTTGAGTAGACGTGACGCTTAATACTGATTAGAGATTTTAAACAGTCCACAATCAGAATGGACGAGCGGGTCACTTGGTGATTTATTTCGATTGTTCCCAGATTTATTACGCCCGAGGACGGTCGTATGTCAGTCCGGCCGTGACGGCACATCGAAGAATTCCAACAGAATGACATGTCGCTGTCAATGTCATCCTAGCGAAGCGTCATAGTCTGTGGTAGCGGCGCAGCCATCTTGTTCGTGGGGCAGTCGGACGGAAGACGGCGAGCGCACCACACGTTTGGCGAATCGCTTTAAATCTTGGGAATCCACGTGTATTTGTAGACATATTTAAGTTAAAACTAAAATAGTGATAATTAATTAAGTATCAACGTGCATATTTTGATTTGTGATTAAACGACAATAATTGTAACTACCGTTTTATTATTTTATAATATAATCCAAATTGATCGATTTAACAATGAGTACCAACGAAGATACGCCCGTGATTACATATTTTATTTGAAATACTCTATATAAATATTTAGTATTTATAAAATACAAAATAGTTTCGTTGCATTTTTAGTTAATTTTTACAATTTTTCATTCTTAAATCCATGATTTCCTTATTTATGAACGCACTGATCGTGATCGTAGTGTTGTCATTGTCATTTGTCAACTAGAACAATAATGCCAACATTTAGGCCCCATAGGCGGAACATGAAAGATGAACTCTTTGAACAAATACTAGTTTTAAAATCAGTTCAATAAATAAAAGTGGTTATGCTTAACAATGTATTTTATTTTCAAAACCTATTTTAAAAATACATATTTTGCATTTTGTATTTAAATACTTTTATTCAAAACTATTTTGTATTTCTATTTGAAATAGTGCTAGCAACTATGCATTTGCATTTTGTATTTAAATACTTTTACTAAACTATTTTTCACATCTCTGCTATCTATCTATCTATAGTAACAGCAGACATAACATTCGCAATAACTACCTACAACTTACAATCCAATAGCTTCACTACGTACCAACAGGCATCTTGTATAACACCGGCGAAATATTCATACACTTTCTTACAACAACCCGAAACACCGTCCCCAAAGACATCAAGAATAGTATATTTCATTACTAGTACGGAATGGCTGTCATTGCAAAGAGAGAGAGAGAGAGAGAACGAGTTGCAATGACAGTTCCGTACGTGTACTGAACGACTATTTTTAATACAGTTGCGAAAAAATGAAGCAATTCAATCAAATTCTAAAAACACAATAAACTCAATTAACTAATCATTTATTTCTTATAAAAGTTATAATTCACATATACATTGAAATTGGTACAGTTTTTTATACTAACTGAGGAGTTTTAGGTTGCATATTTACTGTTCGAGACAAACTATTATTAATTTCGTATGATTGTTCATGTATATTTGTCATACAATGGCGTTTGCTAGTTGATGGACGAACTTTCTCTTCAGCATGTGAAGGAGACGGACTGGACCTTAAATTAATGGATTGTGTGATCTTTTTCCCAGTTTCTAGTTTGTTGTTTCATGAATCACCAATATAGTTTTCTGCAACTTTGTCCGATTTCCAACCACCTAGTCGCTTTAAGCACGTCAAATTGGCTCCTGAATCTGTAATAGCGTAAAACGGAACGCAACTACAGACGTTGCGTAATGTATTGAATAGACGCTACCGACGCTGTAGATTCTTTATAAATGTCTTGAGTCACAAGGTCTTAGAGGTTTTGACAGGCAATTGTAAATGGCGACATAAGTGCTCTGTAATATATTTAAGAAAGTCTAATAAATACACCGAGTTTCCCCCAAAAGCTTCTAAAATTAACTTAGTCTCAGACCATTGAGGATTGTCATCATCGACTATTTTCTTAAGGTCTGTTAGTGACAACACATTTATTTGTGCTCCCGTGTCGCATTTGAAGGTTATGTTCTTAGACTCAACCATAAACATCTCATTCCACTCTCTATTATTGTATAGAATTGAGTCAATTCGTGCTAGTCATAAGTCCACCGGACTTTCATCTAGCTTGTTAACATTAAGTGAAAGAACCCTATTTTTTAATTTGCAACCAACAGCAAAATGATTCTTAATCTTACAAAAGGAACAAGTTTTACCGAAAGCAGGGCAATTCCTAGGCCCATGCTGTGTATTACATTTTTTAATATGTAAGTAATGACATTTTTATTTATTTGGTTATACTTAGCTTTTGTTATATTATGTTGAAATGCTGGTTGCTTCGCCTGCACTGCATCCACATCATGAAGAGAAGTCTGTTGCTCGGTGATGATTTTGACATGTTCCTTGGATAGTTCTGAAGTCCTACAGATGTCTACAGTTTGTTCAAGGGTTAATTCTTTCTTCTCCAATAATTTTTGTTGGACATGCCTATCTTGAATTCCATGTATTATCTGTCTCTTAACATCCGTTCAAAGAATGATTCAAAATTACAATTTTGAGCAATTTTTCTTAAATCTGAATAAAATGCATCAAAGTTTTCGCCATCTTGTTGCTTTCTCTGATTAAAGTGGAAAGTGTTGATTATTTCATTGTTCTTTGGTTTGAAGTAGTTCTCAAAAATTTCCACAATGTCTTCTAATTTTTCTTTGTCAGGGTTTTTTAATGTATTAAAATAGAGATCTTGTGCTGACCGTCCAATGCAGTTCAGAAAAATCGCAGCTTTTCGTGTTTCTGTTACTTTATTTAACCCTGCAGCTAATAAAAAGATGTTAAAACTTGCTTGAAAACGTTTCCATTGGGGATAAATTTCGTCTAAGTTATCCAAATTGAGAGGCGTCGGCATCCGATATTCCACGCCAGACATTGCTTCGGTTTCTTCTTCTTGAAACATTCAATTATTTCTTGTATTCTTCGGTTCTTGAACCGGCTGCGCCATGTATTGTTTAATAAAACAATAATGTGGGGAAACTCGGTGTATTTATTAGACTTTCTTAAATATATTACAGAGCACTTAAAAAAACTTCATGAAGGTCACCTTGGCATGAGTAAAATGAAAAGTCTAGCAAAAGAAATATACTATTGGCCTAAAATGGGGGATCATATAGAACAATTTGTAAAAACAGTGTTATATATGCCAAGTGTATCAAAATAATAATATAAAAGAACCTTTGTTATCACATGCCATTCCTGAATTACCATTTTTAAAATTAGGAATAGATATTATGGATTTTAAAAATAAAAGTTACTTGGTTATTTACGATTATTTTTCCAAATGGCTAGATATAAAACTGATCTCCAATAAAAGTGCAAAGTGTATCAATAATAGTTTAATAGATATTTTCTGTAATTTTGGATGTCCTAATGAAATTGTATCTGACCACGTTCCATTTGACTCTAAGGAATGTAAGGAATTTGCCGAAGAATGGGGTTTTAAATTTACCTTTACTAGTCCTAGATATCCTCAGTCAAATGGAATGGCGGAAAGAGCAGTACAAATTGCTAAAAAAATGTTAAAAAAATGTCATGATGATAAATCGGATATGAGAGTTGCTTTGTTACATTATAGAATTTCACCTGTGTGTGGTACAAAATTTTCACCTGCACACACTAGTTATGAATAGAAATCTTAAGTCAAAACTACCTGTGTGTTACAAGTATTTAAAACCAAAGTTAAATGTAAATGTAAAGACAGAATTTAATAAATACTGTAATAGAAATACCAGGTATTATAATCTAAATACTAGATTTAAGAATGAGTTTGTTATTGGTCAAAATGTTATGTTTCTAAAAGATCCAAATGTCAATAGATGGTTCACTGGTACTATAGAAAAGAAAGTAGGTTTAAGATCCTACAATATTATAGATAATAATGGTGCTAGGTACACTAGAACCTCTTATCATGTTCGACATGTATAATTTGTCTATCCTATATCTGGTCGGATGTGCAGTTGTAATGTTTAGATTTAAGTGAAACTTTCTTTATGTAATCTTTATTTTAAATTCTTTGGATAAAGGGGAAGAAAAGACTTGTAAAGTTGAATTATTCAGATTCAATTTGACAGACCTTGTTTTAACAATTTTTAGAAAAGGGAAAGATGTAATAGCGTAAAACGGAACGCAACTACAGACGTTGCGTAATGTATTGAATAGACGCTACCGACGCTGTAGATTCTTTATAAATGTCTTGAGTCACAAGGTCTTAGAGGTTTTGACAGGCAATTGTAAATGGCGACATAAGTGCTCTGTAATATATTTAAGAAAGTCTAATAAATACACCGAGTTTCCCCAACATTATTGTTTTATTAAACAATACAGAATCTGCCAATAATGTAGCAGAGGTCCTTCTGAAGCTTTTTTTTTATAGAAATTATTTTGACAGTTGTGAAAGAAAACGCACGAGTTCGGGAAAGGCAAAAAAATGCACAGGTGTGAAATAGCCAGATCGCGAACGCTACACGTCCCTGCAATACGCCACTTTTTGAGCAACTGTATTAATTTTTTTTTTACCAAAGGCGACTGCAAGTACAGATTAATCCTGACCATTGGAACAAAGAATAATTTATGTATGCGACCTTTGGATAATTTTAAGGCCCTGACAACGAAGCGCTTGATGTTATGTCACCACCAGTTAGACATCCATTAATCAATTTATGCAAGAAAATCACGTCTGCTTCATTTTTTTATTGTGATGACTTATCATTTTAAAATATGATACTCTCTGGTTGTATGGTTGTCTGTGAGAGAAGCCGCGAGTACCAAATGCAAGATGCCTTGTAAATGTTCGTTGGATACCCTCAATCCTCTGCGAATGTACCGAAAATATGGGTTCCAGACACTAGAGGCAAACTCAAGATGGCTGCGCACTAAAGTGTTATACAAAAGAATTTTGTTTAATCCGATATCAAACTCTTTATCTAAGCTCTGTTCGTTTAGATGCCCTAGAAGTAATTAAGTGTTACTTTATTGAAATTATTTAATTAAATTGGCCTTAGAAGCTATTGACACACATCCGTATGTGATCGACATTCCATTTCTTCGTACTTCTCGTTTCGCTTTGTCATTCGTTATGCGTGTACAGCCGAGACACACAGCACGTAGTGCGTCCCTACTGCCCAGTCGTTCCCGAAATAAAACAACTTTTCGACAGTAGAATATTTCTATTATAGCCAGATAGCCAAGAAGGTGATTATTTTTATAATTCCTCAAATTCGCTTACAATTTTTAAGTTTATATATTAGTCACGTAACCGCAACGTAACCGAGATCTACAATTTAAATAGCGCCATCTATAGAACTATGAATGTACTAGTTAGATCCGCAAGCAATTACAAAAGTCGCATTATTTAATGATGTATACAAATAATACTAGATGGCGTGTACATATCGCCCACCAAGGACAAACTTAACTTTGTCCTTATATAGGGTTACAAATATAAAAGATTAATTTAATTAAACAATGAAACAAACATAACAAGTAAAAGACTACATTAACGTCGCCCACCGTGCAAATACAATGAATTTACTCACTATATTACTACTATAATATAAACTAACATATAAATTACCTTTAACTGTTCATCCTTTACATTAAATCATTACTTACTACTATACAAAACTTATTCAGAAGCTACAGGAAGGATACATATTTTTGATATTGGTCTCTTTAGGATCCCATTTTTAATCTTTACACTAACAACTCTAACTAGATTATCAGTACCTGGATGAGTAGCAACAACTCTACCGTAAAGCCAACGCGTGGCAGGTAAATTATCTTCTCTGATAATAACTACATCGCCAATTTTAGGTTGTGAGTTTTGTGACGACCATCGATAACGCTTATAAAATTGTGTCAAATACTGACGAGACCATTGACGCCAAAAATGTTGAAACATTTTTTGGGTGTATTGCCATCGGCGCAAAGAACTCAAATTACTTGACTCGTAGTTGATGTCAGGTGGTGTTATCAGAGCTTCGCCGATAGTCAGATGCCCAGGAGTTAGTACATTAAAATCGTCATTACTATTGATGGTAAATAGAGGTCTGGAATTTAAGCAAGCTTCTATTTGTGCCAATACCGTCGTCATCTCTTCAAAAGTTAATGTTGATTGCCCAATAACCCTTTTTAGGTGATACTTGACAGATTTAACTCCCGCTTCCCACAAACCACCGAAGTTGGGAGCGCGAGATGGAATGAAGTGCCAGGTACACCCATTATTAGCCAGACTTTCCGCGATTTCCTGTAGTAATGTACTGCGTTCATTTTGAAATAATCTTTGCAATTCGTTTGCTGCCCCAATAAAATTTGTTGCGTTATCGCTCCAAATGTCAGTGCAATATCCTCGCCTTGACACTAATCTTTTAAAGGCCTGTAAGAACCCTTCCGTAGTCAGATCTGAAACAACTTCCAAGTGTATGGCACGCGTGACCATACAAACAAATATACATATATATCCTTTGGATGACCTTTGACCACGACCTTTAGATAATCTTAGACTGATGGGACCAGCGTAATCCACTCCACAGGATTTAAAAGCACGTGCAGGGGTGACTCTAACTTCTGGTAGCTGTCCCATCAATTGGTTATGTGTATTACTAGTATTTTTTAAGCAAGTTACACATTTACGATAATAATATTTAACAACCTGTTTAATAGATAAAATATAATATTTTGATTGCAAATAACACATCATAAGCTGTGGACCACCATGAAGAGTTTGCTTATGCGCATTTGACACAAGAAGAGTAGTAAAATGTGAATTTTTTGGTATTAATATAGGATGTTTACGACATTCGTTCATCTGCGAATTTTCCAATCTACCACTCACTCTCAAAATACCGTCTGCATCAATAAATGGACACAAGCTTTTCAAACTGTTACGTTTGGGTAAGTTTTCTTTTTTCTTTAATGTAGCAAGTTCTTCTTTAAAATTCTCAGCTTGACATTTTTTTATACATATTTTTAATGCTTCGCTTAACTCCCCAGTTTTTAAAAATCCACTTTCCTTATTTACTTTATCTTTTCTAGCATTGTGTGCAAATCGCTTACAATATGCTATAACTCTTATTAATTTCATTAAAGATGAATATTTTGACCACATAAATTCATCTATTACTGTACAATAAGATTTAACTTTGACAATCTCCAAATTAGTTGTTATATCTTTTGGTTTTGTATAATCAATATTTTTTGTGTACAGAAAGTCAGGACCACGGAACCACATTTCATTTGGTATTAGGTCCGATGGATATAATCCTCTAGAAGATACATCAGCTGGATTGCATTTAGATGCAACATGTGACCAATGGTGAGAATCTAACTGATTTATAATTTCAGAGATGCGATTGGCCACGAAAACTTTCCATCGATTAGGGCTACCGTTCAACCAAGCTAGGACTACTTTCGAATCCGTCCACGCATGTAAGTTACTTTTATCTATTTGCATTACATTAGCTAATTCGGTCATTAATCTAGTTAATAATACAGCACCACATAATTCAAGTCTTGGTACAGAAACTTGTTTTATGGGTGCGACCTTTGTTTTTGCTTCTACCAATCTTACGCTTATATTTCCTGATGCATCTGTTATTCTAGCATAAACAGCAGCGGCATAGGCATCTTTCGAAGCGTCACAAAATCCGTGCAGCTCAACTGTGTCTCCAGTTCTACAACCAATCCAGCGAGGTATTTTAATATTACATAAGTTTACGAGTTCCTGACGGTAAGTAAGCCATTCCTTTAACAATTCATTTGGTAATTCTTCATCCCATTGAATGCCTGCTAACCATAGCTTTTGGATTAGAATTTTTGCTATTATTATAGTAGGCCCAACCCATCCTAATGGGTCATATAAGCGTGAAATATCCGATAACACTTTTCTTTTTGTTACAGGTTCATCGTAGGTTGGTACATCTACCTTGTAGCTGAAGGAGTCATCTTTGCGGTTCCAGGTAAGTCCGACTATTTTTATTACTTCATCCGTTTTAATCTTTATATTAATTATATTTTCTGACAATTCAATATTATCCTTTTTGTTCTCTTTCCTTATGCTCCATGGCCTTTAGTAATTCTTTATTATTTGTAGTCCACTTTTGTAACTGAAATCCACCATTCTCTAATAATGCATTCATTTCTTTAAAAATATTCAACCCATCTTCTACATTATCACACCCTGACATGAAATCATCCATATAAAAATCAGTTAGAACCTTTTCAGATGCATTTGGATAATTATGACCCTCGTCCTTAGCTATTTGCTGCAAACACTTCACTGCCAGGTAAGGAGCAGATGCAACGCCAAATGTTACTCGTGTAAGTCTATAATGTTTGATTTCACTACTTACTTCATCTCTCCATAAGATCCTTTGAAAATCGACATCTCCACGATCCACTTTAACCTGCCGATACATTTTTATGATATCAGCTGATAAGCAAATATATTTCATTCGCCATCTTATAATAACATGCCTTAAATCCGATTGCAGAGTGGGTCCAACTAACAAGTTATCATTTAACGATTGATTATTTGAACCCTTACAAGAAGCGTCAAATACTACTCTAATCTTAGTAGTATCTTTATCGTCTCGTATGACCACATGATGTGGTAAGTAAATTGCATTTGGATTATTTATTTCACCTTTAGGAACTAATTCCATATGATCCATTTCTATATATTCTTTGATTACTTCTGCATACTTATCTTTTAAATCTTCTTTCTTTAATCTTTTCTCTAACGATAATAATCTCTTTTCAGCTATTTCTAATGAATTTGTTACATTTATAGTTTCAGATTTACGTGGGAGTCTTACAATGAATCTGCCAGTTTTATCTCTGCGTGTTGAGTCATCAAAGATCTCTTCGCAGCGTTTTTCGTCGGCCGTGTACAAGCGTTCTTTCGCCAATGGTAAATCATCCTCGAGTTCCCAAAACTTCTTAAGAAGATCCTCAGTTTGGACTACAGATATACAAGACAGTGATGTTTGACCGTTGGACGAAGGGTTTACCTCTACAACCCCTGACAGAATCCACCCTAGTGCTGTCTGCTGAGCTAAAAGTGATCCATTGTTATTTCGCTTAATACCTGATTGAATGATTTTGCTATAAACTTCAGCACCTAACAAAACATCAATTTTGTTAGGTGTGTCATATTCAGGATCAGCTAAATCATCTTTACTTAAATTTGTCAACACAACACCGCTAGTTTTTTCCGAAGGAATAAGAGATGTAATTGACTTTAAAACATTGGCATTCGTTTGTATAATAAAACTTGGATCCTTAATTGATTGCAATTTTAAAGTTACCATGTATTTTGATATTAATTTATTTTCACTGCCTACACCAATCACCGTGTGTTTGGATGGAATTTTCTTCAATCCCAAATATTGAACTGTAGCCTCAGTAACAAAGGATCCTTGTGATCCTTGATCTAACAAGGCCCGAATCACATGATACGTGTGATCTTTAGATTGTACATTTACCAAAGCAGTTGTTAGTAACACAGTATGCTTCCCCGTTGAAAGGCACGAAATAATTGATTGTTGATTAGAAGCAGAAGACTCCTCCTCTCCTTTATTAGATTTATTACTTTGCGATGAATCTGTAGAATCTGACACCAACCTGACATCGTTACGGTGCAATAATGTATGATGCCGTCGCTTACAAATTTTGCAGTTCCAAGTGCTTTTACACGCCCTGGCAGAGTGATTGCCGCTCAAACAAACAAAGCATAAACCATTTTTTTGTACATATTCTCTCCTAGTATCATTATTTTTACTTAGAAATTCTTTACATACATATATCTTGTGATCTGAAGAACAATAAGCACAAATTACATTGTTTTTGATATGATATACATGAGTCCCCCTTTGTATCTTTGATTGATTAGATTTACTATCTAAATTTTCAAGCCCTCTAAATCTACTAGTTAAAAATTCCAAAAATTGTTTTAGGCTCGGCAAATTATCGCATTCGTCCGCAGACGCCTTTAATTCCCATGCCCTTCTAGTTGTCGTATCTAATTTTAAACTGATGAGGTGGATGATCAGTACATCCCATGTCGATACATCTATGCCCAAGTTTTTTATAGACTCTAAACAATCCATAGTTGTATTAACCAATTTTTTAATTTCAATTGAAGACTCTGATATCAAATTCTTTTGACTTAGTAGGCGTTTCAATATACCATTTGTTAAAAACCTTTTGTTATTATAAATTTTATCCAATTTTTCCCAACTACCTTTATAATTTTCAGATGTAATAGTAATATTTCTTAGCAATTGTTCTGCATCCCCTGTTAAATGTCCCTTTAAATAATACAATTTTTGAGCATCATCCAGAGATGTATTGTTATGTACAAGACCTAAAAACAGATCTCTAAACGTTTGCCACTCTATATATTTCCCTGAAAAGACAGGTATTTTGATGTCTGGTAATTTAACATGACTACCAGCTTCTTTAACACTAATTGTTGAGGCACCAGAGGAATTTGAAGATACTATGAATTTACCTAATTGATCTTTGATTTGACATTTAAATTGAATATATACATCTTCTACCTCGTCATAAGTACAATTTTGATGATAGGAACTCTTATTTAATTCAGATTTATTACATTCACTAATAATTTTGATATGTGTTTTATAAAAAACATCCCACTGTTGCTCTAAATTTTCTAGCCTCGTGTTTAGGTATGATTCAGTTAATCTATCTTTAGGTGATTTTTTGAAGTTTGTATAGGCCTTTATAATTTTTGATTTGATATCCTCTTGGATATTAATTAAAGATTCCATTTTTTTATTGCAGTAATATTAATACAAACACACTGTAAATTAAAGTTAACTTAAATTTATTACAAATATATTACCTAACTGTTCCAATATCTTCAAATTTTTCTAAGTTCCAAAGGCAAAAGTTGAAAATTTTACAAGTCTTTTTCAATATAATTTCTATACAAAATCGGGCATAGGTTCCCCGTTTAAACCACTTTTCACTTAAAATTATTACAAGTCCCAGATTATACTAACACTACAGAATTTTTCTAAGTTCCAAAGGCAAATGTTGAAAATTTTACAAGTCTTTTTTAATAGAATTTCTATACAAAATCGGGCATAGGTTCCCCGTCTAAACCACTTTTCGCTTAAAACTATTGCAAGTCCTAGATTATACTAACAGACTACTACAGAATTTTTCTAAGTTAAATTTACCAATGAAATAAGGTTCAAGATAGCAAGATTATACTATTACACTCACTGAATTTTATAAGTTTATTCTTCTATTGAAATAAGGTTGAAAATGCACAGTACTCACAGTTTTTATTCTTCACAGTATCACTTACTGACGAATCCGATAGTTTTTACTTGTTCACTCGTACCCGTGTTCCTCAAGCCGTGTTTCCGCTAGGCCACCTCCCTTTTGATGGTCGATACTCTTGATGGTATTCGTTAGACTTGCTCCACAAATCCAGTTCCGCCGAAATCGATATGAACGTCCCGATGACGTTGGTATTCTTTCAACTTGTTCCACAAATCCACTTCCGCCAAAGCGATATGAACGTCCCGATGACGTTCTTCCACTCTTCTATGTGGATATTCTCTGGTCAGCGATCCACTGACCAGTACTAACTGGGTGATTGTGATCACCCCCCGAAGCCGAAGACTACAAAAACTTTCCTTCTTTGGCTAATGATCCGGCTCGAAGGACCATGTACAACCGAGACACACAGCACGTAGTGCGTCCCTACTGCCCAGTCGTTTCCCGAAATAAAACAACTTTTCGACAGTAGAATATTTCTATAATAGCCAGATAGCCAAGAAGGTGATTATTTTTATAATTCCTCACATTCGCTTACAATTTTTAAGTTTTTATATTAGTCACGTAACCGCAACGTAACCGAGATCTACAATTTAAATAGCGCCATCTATAGAACTATGATGTACTAAAGTTAAGTCGAATATCCGCAAGCAATTACAAAAGTCGCATTATTTAATGATATATACAAATAATACTAGATGGCGTGTACAATGCGAATCGCCAAGGAATGAAATATATAGGGATTTTCAAGGCAAAAGTAAACAGGCACTATTTGAGTTTGCGTGTTCCACCTTAGGCAACAAATTCACTTAACATCAGGTGAGGTCGTTGTCAAACGCACTCAATTAGTAAAAAATAATAATTTGTCAAAAATACTCTTATGCAAAAAGGTTATTATTTGAGGATTACTTAAATGGTAACAATGCTTGGGTTACATTTTAATAGCTCAATAGTAAGCTCGCCGAATTATTGACTATAGTCAATAACATAATGAAACTATAGTTTTTATAAATATAACGTGAACTTGCTTAAACTTGTAAAGGTAGTTAGGTTCAGACTATTTATATGAAGCCAGCTTCTAATTGACGATTCACACGACACTGGCTAAATGCTCTAAGCGAAGCCATGAAAGATGAAAAAAAATTAAAAAATATGACGATTCAGTAAAAATACAGGGAGAAACAATAGCGGTTGCTGGTTCTTTTCAATGGCGTAACATCTTTGACGTAAAAAACTAATTGTAAAAATTCTATTTGAAGAATAATTGTTTTAATTTTGATATGATATACTATATGTATGAATGCAGGTGGAAGGTACAGAACTAGGCGTGGACATGAGAGCTGTTCAGGTGAAAGAGGAGGCTGCTTTGTTAGAGGATGACGCGGTGTTCGTTCTGGAGACCAAAGAGACTATATATGTATGGAATGGAAAGGTACTCTATTCTATTTATGTCTAAAAGTAATCATAATATATATATATATATATATATATATATATATATATATATATATATATATATATATATATATATGTGATATATATGATATATGTGTGTGTGTGTTTGTTCTCAGGATTCCGATTCCGCGAGCAAGAGGCCGCACTAGCCTTTGTTAAAAAGGTGGTCAAAGAAAAATCGATCGAAAGCGTAAACCAAGGGAGGAACCCGAGGAATTCTGGGAAGCTCTAGGTAAGGTCTAAAGACATCATCATCAATTCTACCAAAATCTTTGTCTTGTCAATGATTAAAATGATTTCATTAGATGATTAAAATCGCTCTGACACTAAACATTGTCATCATCGACTCTGAGCCTCATTGTGAGCCCCAGCATGAATGACACTTTATGAAAGGCGATGTCCTCTTATTACAAGGAGGTTAGTTTTTTGTGATCAACGTTAACTAACAAACACCAAACTACATTAAATTGAAAGCCGAAAAAATATGAAGTATGAAACAAATAAAGAAATATTTTTACCACCCCCAATTATTTTTAAATAAATAAAACATATTTATAAGAAATATTTCGTATTGGCAACACCTTAATGATGTTTTTATTAATCTGTGACTACCGGTATCTTACTCTATGTCACAGATTAATATACTATTGCTGGTCTGATCATAATTATAAAATCAAAACTATGACATTGACAGCAGGTGTCTGACTTGTCAGTTGATTTCTCATTAATATTTTTTTCTGACTCTAGATAACATACATTAAGTAACATAGCAGTCCCTTTATTTTTAGTTAAAAACTTCTCAAAATTAGAAATATTCGGTTCATTAAAGCAATTATGTTTGTATTTAGATTTTTAAAAGGCTTGTTGATAATATTTTTAAGCAATGTGTAATTATTGCATTAAAGATATTTCATTTTTTATTATACTAAAATACGAATTATTAAAAATCGGGGGTCTTGAAAATAACGACTTACGGCGATTACTTTCTTTTAGAGCCTTCTATCCAAATATATCAAATTTACCCGAGTTAGTTACTATAACCAATATGGGACATCTCCTTTATGAAGACAATTTAATTACCGTGAAAAATAAGCAATGGGAATGACAACTGTCAAAATTATGATTATGTACATTTTCTTAGATTTCAATATCATTTGTTTCACGAATATGAAGCGCATTTTAGGTCATATTCAAACAATTTTTTACCATTCTACCTAAAATACTATCAGTTAATAACCACCAAGTTAAGAAAGCTCTCTAAATAAAAAACGCAAGTATTTACGAACTATTTTATAATAAGGTGGCCCACCTGATGATAGTGGCGACTCCAGGTCAGGCTGGAAAAGTAATGTCAACAGACGCGTGACCAGTGAACGTCACTCTGACAGCTGTCAGTGTCAGTATGGCAGGGAAAGTTAAATTCGAGGAACTTGATCCAGATTTCACACAGCAGGTATTGTATTAATTGTTAATAATAATATTAGCGTACTATTAAACGTATTACTTATTTAGAACTATACACATATATATTGTTATTACTAATACATATATTGTCAATTATGTCTTAAACTAGCGGACCCGACAGACTTCGTCCTGTCAAAAAGATTTGTACAGTGGCAGTTTTTTGTTCCTAATTATGTTATAGATAATGTCGCATAGCCAACCAAATCGCAAAAAAAGTCTAAATGACCTATTACATTTTGTGGCTATTCAATTTTGGAACGTGACATTAAATCCTCCAACGATGTATTCTGTGCTCCAACGCACGCACGCACACTGTTTTGATAGATATGATTGAATTGCAACTATATGTAGCGTTAATAAAGCGCAAATTGACTCTTTGATGTTAGGAACACACCTTCATTGCTTAGACAACAGTGAGTGCTTGCAATATGAACTTTATACAATAACAATAAAGCTCAATTCGACTGTACGTTTTAGTTAGAAAACGTTTGCATGGGAAAATAAAAGGCTGTTTTTAGGGTATTTCCGATAATTATTCGAATTTTCCTCATTGTAAAAAACCCTCCTTGAACTTCAACGAACATTAACAAAAAAGAATTGGCCAAATTGGTGCAGGCGTTGTTGAGTTATGAGCTTACCAACACATTTTGCGATTCATTTTTATATATAAGATTCCATGGGAATTTTTTAAAAAAGAATTCACATTCTGGTAAATGGCAAACTGTTGTTGTATAATACTTTCCAATAAGAGTTATTTCTGAATAACAGATTAAACAGCTTTCCAAGCATGTTAACACAGATTAAAGATTGTCTGGTCTATATCATCTATACTTATAATAAATCTGTAGAGAGGTCAATTCTGTACATGAAATATATTTCCAAAATAACTATCAAGGGGTGATCAAGGATCGATATTGATGCCAAAAATGCAATTAGTAAATTTTTTGTCTGTCTGTTTGTATAACCGTTATAGAAGCAAAAACTACTCGACGGATTTAACGAAACTTGGTACAATTATTTTTCATACACCTGAGCTGGTTTTAGTATGCTTTTCAATCGCGCTACAATCAATAGGAGCAGAGCAGTGAAAAGAAATGTCAGGAAAAGGGGGAAGTTAATCTGTCTGTTACATCAAAACCACTGAACCGCGAGAAGGACATAGGCGTCTTTTTAATATGATATAAATATACGGCAATTTTAATTAATATATGTCGGTAGAAAGCGCCATATATATGGCGGTAGCCCCGCCATGTGACCCGCATGGGCCTTTTTTTTTTTTTTTTTTTTTTTATAGCATAGGGCAGCAAACGAGCAAACGGATCACCTGATGGTAAGCGATAACCGTTGCCCATGGACACCTGCAACACCAGAGGAGTCACAGATGCGTTGCCGGCCTTTTAAAAGGGAATAAGGGGAATAAGGGGAATAGAGGGGAATAAGGGGGGTTGGGCCTCCGGTACCCTCACTCACTCGGCGAAACACAGCGCAAGCGCTATTTTACGCCGGTTTTCTGTGAGACCGTGGTATCACTCCGGTCGAGCCGGCCCAATTCGCATGGCTCTCCCACGGTAAAAAGGCCTAGAGAACACTGGGGGGTTTTAGTGGGTAGGCCGGTCCTGTCAGACCGGAGAGCCCCACACACGGCTGTGCCTTGCCAGCGCGGTGTCACGGGTGCAATGAGCATTTCCTCTCAAAAAAAAGGCCTCCAACAATATAATAATTCGTTAATAATTTTCTTTCTTTCTATCGGAACATCATTAAATTCTTTCTAAATTAAATTCATCGAATTGTTTTACAATTCCTTTGAATTATTCCATTTTGGAGAAATAAATAAGTGTATAAAGGATAAAGAATCTTGCTAAAGTGACAAAATTACTGTGTTTAGTGTCCAACGCCAGCGTCTTAACATTTATCTTAAATTAGTCCCCCGTTGGGCGCCAGACATAAGTAATGAGGTCAATTGAAAAGTATGAAAGTGAAGTGCAGATATATTTAAAAATAGAACATATACTTACTGAATTCTTGTCAAGATCTTTTATATTCACAACAAAAAAAAATACATTAACAAGCACAAATAGTATAAAAAAATGTGTGAAGTAACTGAACGATAGTGCATAACTAGTCGATCATTTATCACTATAAAACTATACAGACATACGTGTGAGCTTTATCAAGTTTGTTTTGAAGTGTTGCCATATCTTCTAGGACCTTTCGGAAGACAGCATCTACATCCTTGACAAAGGAGAAGAGATGTATTTATGGCAGGGTGTCAACACACCAGAAAGAGTAAAGGTGGCCAGAGATAATATTATAAAGGTAAGTCAATTGCTACATCTAATGGAAATGGTAAATATATTCGATTGCCAGCAGTAAAATGCATGCGCCCTAAAACAATGCTTATTGAAGGAGTCACAATCGCCAAAATAACCGTGCCATAACGCTTAATAATACTGTTTAGGATTTATGACCCCTGACAATATTCGGACCGTGGAAAAAGAAGATCAATAAAAAAAAAATAATTTTGACAGAGGATACGTTACTGTCTCCGGATTTATCTCGGTCGCATTTTTCAACAGTATTAATTCGGATTAATAATTGCATACTTACAGAAATATATTACAGTGCTTTAAATATACGGTTTTCTGAATATATCACTTACGGATCAACATAAGCAACAAGTGTTTGGTGCCTTGAAGACTGGATTGGAAGGTGGACGGCCACGCGTTCCCCTATTTACACTACAAGTATCATAATTAAATATCGGATAATCGGATGCATATTTGCCTAAAGTTAGTTTAAGACAAAGTATGGATACGGCTTTTTATTGTTTTGTTAAATAAAAATCCCGGGATTGCGGAATTGGATAGCCGGATGTTTATTTATTTACCTAATTTAGTTTTTGACAATGTATGGAACTGTCTTTTTATTTTATTTACATAAATAAAAATCCCGGAATTCCGGTACTGTAGAACATTTTGGTAATGCAAAACTAGTCGGTAATATGAGCTTAAAAACGACGTTACATGAAGGTTAGTTTCAGTTCCCCGTGTGATTTGTGAGTAGGTATATAGAGTTTTAGAGGAAGAAAGTCGAGTGTTAAATAAAACAATAAGTACTGCCGTCTCACTCACACTCATTAAATCGGAAGTTAACTCAGAGTGAGATACTAGACCATACTTACGCCCGGGCACCATTTCTGTTTTTTTATTCAATTATTTAATTGATTATTGTTTTAGTCAAACTAGCTCACTACTTTCGTATAACACTCTTCATGTAATAAATCGTACATTCATAAATCGCACGGGGAACTAAAACTAAACTTCATGTAAATACGTATGCATAGTTGTATAAATGAAACCGGATTCTCGGTCTTTTGAAAATAAATACCACGTGCTAATTTATGAAATGAAATCCGATTATCCGATCTCTAATAATATATGGTATATATTCATAAAAACATACGGTAGGGCACATTAGTACACAAATACAACATAAGCAAAGCCGCACGTGCTGTATGGTAAGTAAAAACACATATATAATTTGTTAAATAAATATATATTACAATTGCGGGTACAAGCGGGCATCTTTTTATGGAACAAATACTATACTGCCATCCTCTAACTAAAAGGACGCTAAGCCAAAAACCATGTTCTAGAGAAAGGGCGGCTAATTGAAAATTAACTTAAGGATATTTGTAAACTTATTTTTAGTTACGTATTGCTTAAATTTGTTTGACGTTATACTTTAACAGAATACGTTATGGGTGCGTTACGTCTTTTTAATCAAGTATAATCATAAAACGTACTTTGAGTGATGAAGAAATCTAGAATATAATTAATACATCAAGCAGTTAAGGTAGTTGAACGTATTTTTAGCGTAGAAGTGTGGGTTAGTCGCTTTTAAGGTAGGGAATCATTGAAATTTTGAAAACTTAACGGTTTTAAAAGTTCCTATAACTCACGAATTATTTAATATTATAAAATGATTCTCAGACGGAATGAAAGAAAATCTTCTGCTCATTCAAGTTCAATTAAAAAATCAAATTTGACCACTTGAGGGACAACGTCCTTTTAGTTAAAGGGCGGCAGTATATCGTGTCAAATATATAACAGCGTCGCCTGCGCTTCCTAATTCCGAATTGTTCAGATAATATAACAATATAACTTACAGATTAATAAACAATTAAACAAATATAAATATTGCATGAACAAGTCTACTGCTGTTAAAATTATGATTTTATATCATGACAACACTAGAAAAAGTCTGTGGTTAAGTTTATCTTATCTATAGCCAGTTAGTTGAGTTGTGTAATTGATTAAAATAATAAAGAACATTAATGTAAAGTAATAAACCTATGCTTCGTTTATTTAAGGAAACGAATAAATGTAAACAAACCAGTTTTAGGGTTATCACAACTCTATTCAAAAACCTCAATTATCTTGTTGTATATGTAATGTTTTTCCTTTATATTTTTTTTTATATGTAATGTAATGTTTTTCATGACTGATCCATTATAATATTTTTATTCTAGCACATACTACTACAAACGCTTAGGAAACTTCCACATAAATGAATTTATAAAATAAAAACATAATTAATTTTACTTGACAACCCTATAATCATGATGACATGGGTGAAATTCAGATGTAATAAACATTCTCGGTTATAGTCGGCACTTTTATACTAATCTATCAACTGAAATAGACCACATTTTCTTACGTATTCGCTTCAACTTAGCTACCTTTTTAAATCGGTAGCATATATTTGCATTTTAATCCGATCATGATCGAAAGTTCTATGTTCCGTTTGTTGCAAATCATAAATACAAATCTTTTTGACGTGAAACGTCTTTAAAATCGCGCCGAAACATACGGGTACCAGGTTTAAAAAGTGGACCGTAACCAAAAGGTGTATATCATCGTACCTTCATAATTAAAAATCTATTAGTCTTAGAAATAAAAATGTGGTGTGAATATTTCACTTATATGGTCAGCTCGCTATTGTGACATTGAGATTTTTATTAAAATACTTTTTTTTTTTCACTTTTTTACTTATGTTTCTGTGGCAACTATATAATTGATTATTTATGTTATTAAGTAAAAATTACTAGTTTAAATTATTACTACATTATTTAAATAAAATTATTAAATTATGTCTCACTTTATAAAGGAATGAATTGCTGAACGGAGTAACGGAACGTAGAAACACTATTTGGTCGTATTATGTTTGCAACATACCCGAGTTCTGTTTTCGAGTACTGTTGTGTATTATTCCCTGTGTTTTCTCAGTTTTTGTTTTATTATTGTTACTTATTATTTATTTAGTTAGTATCTTGTTCTGTTTTAGTAATTTTTATGTACACAAATATTACTAAGATGAATATGTTCAAATTGTAAATGCAACCTATGGGGTACGAACCATCAAGTCCCTCTAGCCTGGTGAGAACTGCCCTTATTCCTAAAGCATGTGGTGGCAGGCAAGCCAGGCAGGCTTCCGGGCGTAATATATGTATATAATAGCTTTCTTTTATAGTATACTAGTGGTTTGCACCATCTTCGCAACGGTGGACATAGATGTTTTCCCGTGGTAAAAATCATATTATATTGGAATGTTGTTAAATAACATTATTGTATCTGATCGTAATACATATGAACATATTAATAACAAATTCTCCCATAGGAAAGGAATATTTTCCCGCGGTAATTTTTTTAATCTAGTCTATATTATCCAGCTTGAATGTAGCTTTCCAATGGTGAAAGAATTTTCGAAATCGACTTAGTAGTTTTTGAGTTTATTAATTACAAAAATACAAATATTTTCCGCGTTTAAAAAAAATCGGTTTACCTGCTGGGTTTTCATTAGATTATTTTCGAGTATAGTCGATTCGTGTCTGCTTGATTATAGTGCATTGGAATATTTGCGAGTATGTGTGTGTATATATATGTACATATGTCTGTATGTATATGTACCTATATATATATTTATAACTTATATATTAGATTTTTGATATTCAAAATGTATTTAATAGTAGTATATCTGTTCAATTTATGACAGCTGCGTAACATGTATCCATATTAGTTGTTTAGTTTTTAATTTCATTTTATTCTTTACATTGAGTTATTAATCGTTTGCAGTTTGATACCTTTTTTAGGCCTTACGGTTACAGCAGAATATCAGTGATTTGCTCGTCTGTATGGGCAAATCGTATGCTGAGCTGTTTACCTATTTGCACTATTATATCCATAGTACTAACACAGTGCAAATATAAACAATTCCTTTGTTTTGTACATGATTGTTGCCATTATATATTTTCATGTTTTATTTATTTATTTTTTTTTTTTCTTCTGTTTCTGCTTTTAATTTTGTGTTTGTATACTGTGTTTCAACTGTTAATTATGTGCAAATAAAAAAATATCTATCTATCTATCTTATAAAATTTGTGTAGATATAGGTACTAGCTACCGCCCGCGGCTGCGTCAGTGTTATATTCAATTTTCCCATGGTAAAAAGTAGAATGTCTTATCCCAGGTGTCACAGTACGTACCTCTGAACCAAATTTCATCCAAATTGGTTCAGCGTGGAAAGGTAACAGACAGAAAAACAGACTTTCGCATTTATAATTTTATTTGGGATTATTAAACAGTCTGACTGCGACAGTCTGTCGGAAATAAATTGTAAAATATTACTACGCTATAATATTAAACAGGTAAGTAGGTATCACAAATTCGAAAGCAATAAAACTGTATTATGATATAAAAAGTTTATTAACCCTTCTTTGCATGATGATGGAAATTTCAATCATAATGTTTAGTCAACAAAAAAAGGTACTCAAAACCCTTGTACTGTAAAAGACATTGTTCAATTTTGGCCTAAGAACCGATGTGAATATAAATTATACTATAATTTTTATTTATTTTTATATTATTTGAAACATATTTTAGTATTCCACGGACACTTCACATAAATAAAAGTTGGGTCACAATTATTGACGCCATATAAAATGTTTTCCGTCAGCCAGTGCTGCTAGTTTCGAGAGTTTTCGCGATTTCGGTAAATACGGATCAAATTGAACACCTCCTCCTTTTGAAGTCGGTTATTAAAATAGTTGATAACACTTTATTCATTTAAACACCTAAATTGACTAGCTAGAAAAAAACTAGTATTATATTATAAGCGGTTACCCCACACGTTGCGTAAGGTTGCCGGCCGTTGCCTATAAAAGCCGCTGCGGTTGGCTAGCGACTCACTTATCGTCGGGCATTCGGAGCGGGTAGACCGGTCGTAACGTTATTACGTGTTGCGTTGCGTAACGTTGCGTAATTCGTAAAGTAGGCGTTAGGCTGATTTTGTTCCTCTGTAAAATTATGTTGTTGCCAAATATTATTTTTTTTAAGGAATTTCTCTTCTGATTCCTAAAATCAGAATTGGGATAAGCAACTCTTAGCCCACAATTACGAGGAACAAAGTCTTCTGCGTACTTTAGTGTTCGTGTTTGTGATAATGGCTGGCGGATCCAGTCGGAGTGACCGTAGGTCGCGAAGTCGTTCCCGTGATAAGTCGCGGCACCGTTCACGTAGCCGTCACGAAGTGTCCACTAGGAACCGCCGATCGCGACGTCGGTCATATAGTAGGACGCGTAATGAAAATTTCACACCGTCAGAAAAAACGCCTAATCGTGATCGCCATCATCGTCGCTTGAACAGATCGCGGTCTTCAAGCAGGTCACATACCCCGGATTTGGCTATTCATTCCACGTTGAATTCGATCATGGACCGTCTTGCGTCGATCTTGGCAGTGTGGGTGAGGGTCAGGTTGGGCCGAGTGGGGGGGGGGTTGGACCTTTGATTGGCTCGGCTGAGCCTCGGAATGTTGGGCGGATGCAGGTGCGGACGGGTGTGGTGCGTCGGGGACGTCATCGGATCGCGGTGCGGCCTTGGCGTTCAGTGTGAAGACATACAGTTTTGTATGTATTGGACTTTATGTCCGGCAGACATACAGTTTTGTATGTATTGGACTTTGTGTCCGGCAGACATACAGTTTTGTATGTATTGGACTTTGTGTCCGGCAGACATACAGTTTTGTATGTATTGGACTTTGTGTCCGGCAGACATACAGTTTTGTATGTATTGGACTTTGTGTCCGGCAGACATACAGTTTTGTATGTATTGGACTTTGTGTCCGGCAGACATACAGTTTTGTATGTATTGGACTTTATGTCCGGCAGACATACAGTTTTGTATGTATTGGACTTTATGTCCGGCAGACATACAGTTTTGTATGTATTGGACTTTATGTCCGGCAGACATACAGTTTTGTTATGTATTGACTTTGTGTCCGGCAGACATACAGTTTTGTATGTTCCAAATTCCAAATTCCAAATTCTTTATTCACATTAATAGACACGAGACACAATATAAATTAATCTTACAGGTACAGGGACACAAAAATAATGCATGCAGAAACTTAAAAATAAGAATAGAATTAAGGTTTAAGTGAAGTCTCGCGACTGCTGTGTGAAAGGGTACCTAGATCAGCATGAGGTTAGTGAAACTAACACTATCTAACCCTAGTCTAACTAACCCTAGTCTATGTATTGGACTTTGTGTCCGGCAGACATACAGTTTTGTATGTATTGGACTTTGTGTCCGGCAGACATACAGTTTTGTATGTATTGGACTTTGTGTCCGGCAGACATACAGTTTTGTATGTATTGGACTTTATGTCCGGCAGACATACAGTTTTGTATGTATTTGACTTTATGTCCGGCAGACATACAGTTTTGTATGTATTGGACTTTATGTCCGGCAGACATACAGTTTTGTATGTATTGAACGTACGAGTGGACGTAGCTTGAATATGATGATACAGGTATAAGAATGAATGAATGACTGACAGACGAGGATGGTGGAGTTGCAGCAGATGGCAGCATACAAAGTGGTGACAACCCCGAGGCTCGTGTCGAGGACGACACTATGTCAGGAGAGGCCGTATAAGCGGTTACCCCACACGTTGCGTAAGGTTGCCGGCCGTTGCCTATAAAAGCCGCTGCGGTTGGCTAGCGACTCACTTATCGTCGGGCATTCGGAGCGGGTAGACCGGTCGTAACGTTATTACGTGTTGCGTTGCGTAATGTTGCGTAATTCGTAAAGTAGGCGTTAGGCTGATTTTGTTCCTCTGTAAAATTATGTTGTTGCCAAATTATTTTTTTTTTTAAGGAATTTCTCTTCTGATTCCTAAAAATATATATTTTAAGCGAAATCGCGAATTTCTAGCTTGGCATTCAAGTATTATAGTTTCCTAATTGGCAACACTGGTGTACTTCATACCTTATCTGTGTCCGTTTCATTTAATTTTTGATTGCTTTGCGACTATCGTTTCTTTTGTGATTTTCTATGCGTTTTATTCTAACAACTTTGGCTTTATTACGGACTCCGATTACATTGCGTAGGTACTTGGTAGACTCGGATGTGTGGAAAGGACTGGATTTTGTAAAATAATAATTGTCAAAGAATTATCATAAACTTGACTCTAGGTACTATCTCTTTTCCTAGTATCTAGTAGAGTAGTCCTTTCCTAGTTCTAGTAGAGAACATATATAGCTGTACATAGTATTGTTAATATTACTTTGATATTACTACTCTGCTATTTCACGCAAGGTTGGTTATTTTTTATTTATACCTCAAAATATTAGCTTTTTTCGTAATTATTTTAGTTTTCTGAAGTGTCCGTGTTCGTGAAAACTTATTTCATAGGATTCCATATAATTTTAAGAGTTTATATAAGTCACTTTCGATTCGAACGGTTCTTAGGCAGAACATGTATGGAGCCGGAACAATGTCCTTTGTTGTTGCTGGCAACTTTCAGTGGTTGCTAGGCAACACTTTGTTGGTAAACATTCGTTCCCTTATTTGGCTCAACTGTAGCTTCTATTTATTCTAACAATGGCGTACAATAGATATGTAAACATACATTTTAGATATGGTGTGATGATTTGGGGTAACTGAGTCTTTAAAGAGAAGGTATTCTTATTGCAGAAGAAGAACATCAACACAGTCTTGTCTGCCTTTTTAAAAAAAATTCAAAATACTTAGTTTTCCTTGTTTCTAAATATTAGATGTCTGTTTATTTGTTTAAAATAACGGTAAGATGTTTCAGGGGAATAATGTTATTTCAAATCGCAACTTACGCTCCACATATAGGCAGAAATTGCACAAGCCAAATCTTTTTATTTTTAAAAAACAGCGAAGAATTTGCTTATAGGTAAATGTTTTTATACATACTATTCAAGAGGTTCTAGATTAGTTGTAGGCAAGTAGTAATTATTTGAATTATTATTAAGCGTGATATACGCCTGAAAAGCAGGATAAGTGATTCTCTGTCATTCAATAGCTGTATATTTACCTTGTACAAAATAAAGAACTTAAACTACTTCAATAAATAAATGTTACATATATTTTGCTCCAGTTTATTTTTGTTCAAGTTGATCAATAACTTGTCAGATTCGACCGGATAGTTTTAAGCAGATTAATATCCATAGCTCGCGATGGATATTTATAGTGAATTTTTGAAATTTTTGAATTCAAATTCACGCGTTGGCCTGAGGTAGTACCTATGCCCGATATCACTGCAGAGACCACAGCTAAGGCACTACTTTCAGGTTGGATATCAAGGTTTGGTTGCCCTACCGATATTATCACCGATCGAGGCCGGCAGTTTGAGTCAGCTCTTTTCAAATGCCTATCAGAGATTGCTGGTTTTCAACACAAACGGACGACGGCATACCATCCTGCCTGTAATGGAATGGTTGAGAGATTCCACAGACAGCTCAAAGCCGCTATCATCTGTCACAGCAGCAATTGGACTGAATCTCTACCGCTCGTTCTGCTTGGAATCAGAAGTTCCCTCAAGGCTGATCTGAAGTGCTCTTCAGCTGAATTAGTTTTCGGAGAACCACTGCGGCTTCCTGGGGAGTTTCTGCAAGCATCATCCGTGGATTACTCAACAGACGTGACAGACTTCGCCACGCGTTTGAGGAGTATAGTCAGGGAGTTAAAACCCGTTCCTGCCTCACATCATGGTTCAAGGAAAACTTTTATTTTCAAGGAGCTCTCTACAGCATCACACGTATTTTTACGTGATGACACAATCCGTGGAGCACTGCAACCTGCATATTCAGGCCCACATGAAGTTGTACAGAGAGGGGATAAGACCTTCAAGATCATGGTCAACGGTAAAACCTGTACAGTTTCTGTGGACCGTATCAAACCAGCCTACATTCTGTTTGATTCTGACTGTACAAAACTGACTACCAGTACTTCGAATGGCACTCGACTAGACCCTGATCAGAGTCACAGTGGTGCAGAAGGCACCAGCAAACAGACGAGGTCTGGTCGGAATATTCGCTTCCCTGCCCGCTTTCTCTAAGCAGGCCGTCGGAGGGGGAGTGATGTAGTGACCTCACTACATATGTATTATACTTTTTATTGTAATTATTTTTCATCTCCATAATCTATTGTTTCATCTCATACCTAATATTCCTCTATAATAAAAATTGTCATTCTCTGTCATGTCTGTCGCCTTTGTCACTAAATTCAGCTGTACATTTTTGAATTAATTTTTATATTTCGCTTGTTAATATTGTTGTATATATATTAAAACTGTAAATAGAAGAAATCGTATTTTTACCATATTGCATCTTCTATATATTAATGTTCATTTGATGTTCATTTGTTATTGCTGAACAAATGGTGCCAGGTGTGGGGTGCGAACACAGGCTCCCTCTATTGTACTTATTTTTAATTGTAAAAGGGCTTTCCAATAAAAATTGTCAGATTAATATTCAAAGAGCCTGTGTGTTATTATGACATATAACCTTAGTATGTTATTGTAAGTTTCAATAAAATCCAGTCGGTTGATTTTACGTGAGAAGTAACAAACATCCATACTTACTAACTTTCGCATTTATAATATTACTAGCTTTCTGCCCGCGTCTTCGCCCGCGTGGATTTCGGGATTGGGTCTATAGAGGGTTAAGGGTCATAGCTTTTGCCCACGGCTACATATGCGCGGAAGTCGGTTTATGGCGCGAAGGTTTTATCGCGCTTCCCGTGGGACTATCCGTTTTTCCGAGATAAAAAATACCGCAAAACCTTGCTCAAGAATCACTCTATCTATTGATGAACTGCATGAAAATCTGTGCAGTCGTTTTTGAGCGAAGCCTTTATTGCGCATCCCGTGGGATCTCTCGATTTTTTCCGGGATAAAAAGTACCCTATTATTTAATCCGGACTTTTATCTTTACGTCTGCAAAATTTCAAAGCAATCGGTTCAGTAGTTACGGCGTGAAAGCGGAACATACAAACAAACAAACAAACTCACTTTCCGATTTATAATATTAGTAAGGATACTAATAATAATGTTGTAATTTAATTTTGTAGAGATAAATAAATAGACATTCAGTAATAAGCTATCATAACTCGTAGAGGGGCTGTTGAATTTTCATTGATTTGCTTGAAAAAAGCAATCTAAAAAAAGTACATGAATAACTCATCCTAATTCCGATGTCTGATCGTAATGACGTTTCCACTATCTATTGTCACAGGAATACATAGAAGATGACGGGCTGGAGAGGACCATAGACAACGCGGTAGTTGTAGTGGTGAAGCAGGGGAAGGAACCGGCTGTCTTCAAGAAACTGTTCCCCGAGTGGGACCCCGACATGTGGAGCGTGAGTTTGACTATTGACATTTA
Organism: Scirpophaga incertulas; assembly: GCA_036419045.1. Classification (NCBI taxonomy): domain Eukaryota; kingdom Metazoa; phylum Arthropoda; class Insecta; order Lepidoptera; family Crambidae; genus Scirpophaga; species Scirpophaga incertulas. Next base: position 1,744 of record JAYEAL010000642.1, on the reverse strand, counting down.
ATGCCATATGCCGCAGCAATATCTCTCGGGATCACGTCGACGAGTGTCGGAACAAACTTGTGTCTGAAATCGAATCATCCCTTGTGAAGATTTCCAATTGGGGGGGACTAAATCTAGTCCAATTTAACCCTTCTAAGACTCAAGTTTGCGCGTTCACCGCTAAAAAAGCCCCCTTTGTCGCATCGCCACTCTTCGGAAACACTCACCTTTGTGCCAAGCCAAACATTGGCATTCTGGGCGTCGATATTTCGAGTGTTGTACAGTTTGGTGGTCATTTGGAGAGCAAGGCTAAAATGGCCTCCAAAAAGCTCGGAGTACTCAACAGGGCCAAACAGTACTTCAAGCCGGCTCACCGCCTTAAACTGTATAAGGCTCAGGTGCGGCCTCACATGGAGTATTGTTGCCACCTTTGGGCCGGGGCTCCGGGTTATCAGCTATCTCCATTTGACCGAATCCAACGTAGGGCATCTCGGATTGTCGACGATCCTGAACTTTCCGATCGGCTAGATCCTTTGGCACTGCGTAGGGAGCTATCTTCCCTATGCATACTTTACAGAGTCTACAATGGGGAGTGTTCCGTGGAGTTGTTCAATTTAATAGAAGCCGCTGATTTTCGCAACCGATCGTCTCGCCGGAACTATCATCCGCACCATCTGGATGGTTGGCGTTCCACTACAATGCGTTTTAAAAACAGTTTTCTGCCACGCACAGTGAATATCTGGAACTCGTTGCCATCAGCTGTCTTCCCCAACAACTGCGACATTGGGTTATTCAAGAAAAGAGCATACTCTTACCTGAAGGGTAGGCAACGCACTGGCGTCGCTGGTGACGTGGGCGGCGGTGAATCACTTACCATCAGGTGACCCGTCTTGCTCGTTCGCCTCTTATTACATAAAAAAAAAAAAAAAAAAATTCTAGTCTATTCAACAATAATGTTTCATCAAACATACCAGTATTGACCCGAGGTGGACTGGGACTGGAATATCAGCAAGACTACTCCTACCGAGGGCTGCCCTCCGTCCGGGTTTCGGGTGTTTACTATCACTGAATATTGTTAAATCAATCAATTTATTTTAAATAATTGTAACTGAGGGGCTGTTGGATTTCGATTGATATGCTTGGAAAAAGCAATCTAAAATAAAACTTAAAACTCGCCAGCTTAATTGGATACGCGCCGCAAGCTACCTTGCTAGATGGGGTTTAATTTGTATAACTGGGTTTCGTTTTTATTTAGATAAGTTTATATATCTCTTGTTATCACGTAGACCCTACGCCTCCGTCACCCTCTCGACGTCCTTTTAGGGTTCCTTCCGCGTGCAGGCAGTTGGTATATTGCGATAATTCCACAGGTTCTAGGGCGGCAGCTCCAATGTACTGACTAGTCATGAATTTTGTATATATCACAATTAACTCCGAAAACAGCGAAAACCCGAAACGAAAAACACACGCTTGCGGAACCGAACTAACTGGCACTGTTTCTTGCATGGCGCACACATCTAGGCCGATGTATGGCGCTAGTGGCGCTTCCGATATGTTAAGCTAGCCGATCAGGACGGGAAGGAGGTTACCTATCATTGACTCAGATACTCACCGGGCACGGCTGCTTCGGTGAGTATCTGTGTCGAATAGGACGGGAGGGATCGACACATTGCCACCACTGCGCATCCGACCTCGACTCGGCCCAGCACACGCTGGCGGAGTGCCCCGCGTGGGCCTCCGAGCGCCGAGTCTTGGTCGCTGAGAT
>JAYEAL010000143.1:0-65372 GCA_036419045.1 Scirpophaga incertulas | reverse complement strand
ACAGGTGAAATACTATTTGAAAAATTGACAATGTTATATAGAGTTTAGATTACAACAAAAGGAGTAATAATATGATAACATAGCAAAGAGTATTACAACACACCCCCTTAATCTAAAATCTATAAATTAACCTACAACTATAAATAATTAATTCAAATAAATATTAAGTTAAGCCCATACCTTTTAAACAATTCAAATGTTTTATCTTTCCTAAACGTTTAGTCAATATGTCTGCAGGTAACATATCAGTTCTTAAAAATGCGCAAGAAATGGTTACAGTTGGGTGAAAGAAACTCTAACGATTATTATTCAACTAAATCTACAATTTATTTTTGTGAGGATCATTTTGATGTAAGTTTATAAAGTGTTCAGACATTTTAATATTCTTTTTTATTCATTGAAATGTCTCAGTTATATGGATGTTACTAACCAAAAATATTACAACGCGGTCAAATTAACTTGACGACATCATCAAGGACATCTTGACGAAAACAATTGAAAAATAAATATAAAACAACAAAAATTAATAATAATTATATTCATAGTATAGATATAATGGCAGTAATAATTAATTACTGATTATTAATGATATATGATAGATAACGAGGTAATTAATAGTCTTAATTTTAACTTCATTCTCATGCGTCAAGTTAATTTGACCGCGTTAAAGGTATTCTAATTTTACCTATAATTATATTGACGCAATTTCACAATTGCATTGTTTATAAACAATGTCCATGGCTCATTGGTTATCGTGCCAGCCTAAGATGTGTCTATGGTATGGTATTATTGAGTTAGTATGCCACCAAACCACAACTTACTGTGGCTACATGAAATAAATAATTTATAAATATTAACTAAGATTTTTATTTCATTAACAGCTACCAAGGGATATGGAGAACTACGTGCAATTCAAAATCATGGGTTCAGTCAAGATAAAAATGAAACCAAATTGTGTGCCTTCAAAATTTGCATGTCTGGTAGGTGCAATGGAAAACACAGGAGTTACCCAGGAAACTAATTTACCTAGTGGAGAATGTAGTTCAACTGCATTTATTGACAGTAAAATTGAAAAATCTACCCAGACCTCTCTTTCAACTTCCACTAAATCAATACAGACTGAATCTGTTAGTTTAAACAAATGTGTTCAAGTTAATTTTAGATCAACATACAGAAGTAAAAATACACAGACTACAACAACAAAGACAAATCAGTTAACATCACCAATGAAAATGTCAACCGTAAGTAAAGGCACATCACCATTCAAAGTTGAAAGTATAAGGGAAACCATCATTATTTGGCAATACAAATGTAAGAAGAAAATTAGAATTTATTGCAGAAGAAATATCTGACTCTGAAGGAAAACCAAGTTTTCCAAAAGATTGTACATCACCGTCTATAACATCAGCAGAATTTAGAAGATCAGACTACTACAGTGATCAAGGAAGTCAATCCATAAGCATGGAAGGAGAAACCTTACAAATAATTAGAAAAAATATTGAAAAAGAATTTGGTCAAAGGTCACTCACAAATACATTAGAAAGGATACAGAAAAACCCTAAGTTTTACATAGGCATCCCAAAGGACTGTTTTTTCTTGGTTAATATTATTCAAAGAAATATCAATATACCGGAGGAACACATCTATCTTTGTTTACAAAAAATAAAATTAAATAGTACTTTTACCGAGCTTGGTGATCACTTTGGGATATCAAAATCTTATGCTAGCAAGTATTGCAACCATTTATAAGAAATTCAAAGAAAATAAAACATAATTTACCTATGGCTTTTAGACATAAATATTACAACATTGACTATATTATTGACTGCTTTGAAATTGACATTCAAAAACCAATGAAAGCAGTCCATCAAGCCCTAAGCTGGTCTGATTACAAAAAGGCTAATACTGTAAAGTATTTAATCAGCAGCACACCAGATGGTATAATTAATTTTATCTCTGAAGGTTACAGTGGCAGGATAAGTGATGTCACCCAAGTTGAAAATTCTAAGTTTTTGGATAATATGGAACCAGGAATGTCAATATTGGCAGACCGAGGTTTTAAACACCTTGAGAACCTTTTCCTCCAAAAGGGAATAGAATTAGTGCGGCCACCAAGTGTGGGTTCGAAATCAAAGTTAAGTAAAACAGAAGCTCGTAAAACTAAGGAAGTTGCTAGCCTACGAATACACATTGAAAGAGTCATCAGACGTTTAAGGGAATTTTCTCTTTTAAAACCTCACTGTGTAATAAATACTAATTTGTTAAAAGTTATAGATGAATGTGTTATTGTAGCAAGTGCCTTAATAAATATACAGGATTCATTAATAAAATCTAGTTAAGAAAACAGAGGCTTTTTATTTATCAAGTTTTATTTTGTATAACAAAGGAAATATATTTGTTTCCCAAAAGTTCACCAATGTCCGCATAATAGTATTGATGAATTGTTCATCATAATCAACCTTTACAACTTCTACTCTTTTATTATTTTCAAAATCACTGTCTGCCACACAGAATAAACACTTCTTAAAACCCAGCGCAAACATCTGAAGTTGCACTTGAGCATTAAATTTTGCAGTAATGTTCTTATCTATACTAATATAATAAAGCTGAAGAGTTTGTTTGTTTGTTTGTTTGTTTGTTTGTTTGAACGCGCTAATCTCCGAAACTACTGGTGCGATTTGAATAATTCTTTTTTTGTTGGATAGTCCATTTATCGAGGAAGGCTATAGGCTAAATAACATTACGCTATGACCAATAGGAGCAAAGACAGAGCGGTAAATGTGTAAAAAACGGGGAAAATTATTCATTTTTGAAGGCTTTCTTTGCGTGCGCTGCGAAAACGGTTCAAGATACACAAAAAATATGTATGAAAGAATTATTCCTCTATACATGATCTAAAAAAAAGTCCGCGACGGCATATGTCTATCTTTTAAGGTTTAGTCACAATGACCGTTTTTATGGTACCAAATTTGGATATGTCGCGTTGTCAAGATCGGGTAACAGCTGAGGTGCGCAAAATAACTATTCCACGCGGACGAAGTCGCGGGCACAGCTAGTTATTTATATAATTTTTGAAAGTATTTTCTGATGACGGACATTTTATTTCAATTATAGTGTCATTATTTAATATTCCATCGGGTGAGGCTGCTAACATTGGATATGTTTGGCTGATAACTAGACCACAACATTAAATTTTTCCATATTCCACTTCAATAGTGGTCCTCACCAAATCTTCCAATCGCCTGCCTCTTTTCATTGCAGGTGTATCAGGGTTCTTGCTCCCATTATGTAGGCTATTAAAGACCCATCACTTGTTTTACACCGGCTTACATCAAAAGCTTTTGATGTAGTAATACGTGCATAACGGAGCTCATGCCAGAGGTTTGATTTGTGCTGTTCTCGTGTCTCATATTTAATTAAATCTATTACTTGTTTGGTAAACAGGGGTACTATTTCATTCAGAAATTTATTCATGTCATTTTCATTGAATTGAATGACAATTTGATTACCTATTCCATACAATTTAGCCCTATCAAACTGTTGGCACAACCCTAACCTTTTTACTAATGATTCTTTAACAACTGATATTCCCGCACCAGTGTCGAGCAATGCCCTTGTTTTTATGAAGTTACCTGAACTTGATCTGACCATGATCAGTGCAGTTGGGCAAATAGTGACTGACCCTTTACCCAATATGTTGCCAACAGTTTGATTATGTCATTGAGTGTTGTCTCGAAGACCAAACCTGAGCTCCTCAAAGGCCTCCTGAGCCCTCCTTGCCCTATCACCTAAGCGTGGGCGTGGTATGTGCCCTTCGACCTTATGAGATGTCGCAGCTGAAATGCGTGTGGTATCCTCTGCCTGATTTGACTCCGGCGACCTCCGTGTCGGTAACAAACCCCTTTGTGGCGGTGTAGATAGCTTAGGGCTCGAGCCACCATCGTGACCTACCCTATGAACGACAGCGCGAATGTGTGAACTGGTACCCGCTGACACTGCATTGCCACTGCACAATAATGAGTTATGCTCAACTGACCGACAGTGAGCGCACCAGTTTTTATGAGTGCAGTCACGAGCATAGTGGAGCCGTAGGCACTTGAAGCAGTGACCAGTCTTCTTTGCCCAAGCCTTCCTCTCAACTGGTGGTTTTAAGCGAAAGTGCTCACATCGGTAGAGTGTATGATCCGGACCTGAACAAAATGAACATTGAACTGAGGTCACCTGATCATGTGAACTTATTTGGGCGTGCAGCAATCTCCCTGACGCTGCAGGCCTTGGTGTGTCTTGACCCTGACGTGTGTGTTGAGGTGGAACAGGCCTCCTGCTCCTCAGCACCGATGCTTCTGGAGAAATTGTACGGTGCACCCTGCATTGCTCATCCAGCAGCTCCAGAAGTTGGTTCACCGTAGGCAAGACCTGAGGATCCTTGCCATATCGTTCTTCATTAAAGTCCTGATTCTGGCTGGCAACTTCTGCAGAATCAAAAAAACTATGAAATATGACCACTCAGTCACTGGTATGTCCAACTTCTCTAAAGCCTGAAGTGACTCCCGGAGTGGGTCAAAGAAATGCTGTTGTAGTGGGTCACCCTCCCCTATAACAGGTAAATTATCAATTTTCGCAAGGTAGGTATCAACTAGCAACCTCATATTTTGGTACCTATCCTGTAATAATTTAAGTGCTACTGAATAATTGGCATCATCCATGGGCAATTGCCTGACTAAAGACAAAGCCTCCCCTTCCAGAGATGCCCTTAGGTAGTAATGCTTTTCAGCATCTGAAATATCCCTTTTATGAACTAACGACTGGAAAAGGTCATGAAAGGATAGCCATTCGTGAGCCTTACCTGTAAATTTGGGCAGCTCAATAGCTGGCAATTTAGCTATACAGGTCTGAGTTGGTGGTTTGACATCAAACCGTTGACTCCCTGTCTCCGGTTCGCTGGCCTGCTCAAGCCTCACCAACAAGCGATTGATGAGTGAAAATTGTTTTTGATATTGTGTCCTCTCCTCTTCCGAGAGGTCCTCGTCTGGTGCACTAATGATGACCTCATACGCCCCCATGAACTGTGGATAAAAAGTGTGAAATTGTCGCCTAGCGACTGCGGCAGTTACACTTCCTTGAGCATCATCTAATGAAGCCCCAATATCCACTAACAATTGAAAGCGTGACCTAAATTGCATTTTAGCTGTGCGTAATGTAGTCATGATTACCTCTTAATAATACCACGCAAACAACAACAAATGGTACAATCCTACCATAATCTTATTCCACTGTATTGTGTATGAACAATTATAATAAGAATATATGAAATGATGATAAGAATATTTTGTTGTGTAACAATCAATTTATAAACTTAAAATTATTTGACAAGTATTCAAACACAACACTTGACAACCCTAGTAAACAATTAATATCAAAACTTATTTAAAATAATGATTTGATGCACAACTATATGTGTCCATATGATATTTATAACCCTGTCAACCTTTTACAGTAACAAGTTTATATGATAATGTACAAAATTTATTAATATTTGACAATTAAAATGTTCGTTTCTTGAATAATGCAATGATGAATTTATGACAAATATACCCTTATGAACTTATTGTAAAAAAGCCGCTTGTTTCAATTAACCTACAAGAATGAAAAATATGTGTGAGTTATTCTATTGAACATTGAACAATGAAATTGACCAAAAGTTATTTCTATTTATTAAAAGTCTTTACCTTGAAGTATTGAAATTAATATTTTAAAGTACATACTGACGCTGACAACGTGACGACCTTGACATTGTCCCGTTATGTTGACGATCTCGAACTCACATGTAGGTATCACTGCACTATATATTTTTGATTTACAAATTTAAATACACTGAACTTATTTTTGGCCTTGACTTTACACTATGAACACAAATAGCTTCGCTCGTGCCTCCGATGAGCGATCGACAACCCGTTGACCTTGACTCGCCGCGTTGCCTTTGTTCTAGCTTATCGTGCTAGTTCGCCGGTATTCCCCTCATGGGCCACCAGAAATGATGGAAATATCGCCCTGATACTCTGTTCTTGTGTTGAGTTTTGATGATTATGACCTGTATCTCTTACCAGGTCCCGGTTTTAGGTTAGTTGTTGGGCCAGCACCTGCGTACACGCCGTCCCGGTATGTTGCAGGAACTTATCTCGTCCTGAGATATTGGGTTGATGAAGATTGAAACCACTTGATAATTGTCCTTACACTGATTGCTTTTATTTACTGAGTTAACAACCTATTTTTATGATGATAAAATGAATTATTACTAATTACCGCTTGACAGGTTAAGAGCCCGATGCCATGAAATTTTGTTCTATATTTTTTAGTTGGCGCTAGCGTCGTGTGCGTCCTTTTTTTAAAGTCACAGATTATAGACCACCTTAGTAGAAATGAAGTGAAGCGCGGCAAAGTTTGAATTAAAATATAGGTACAAGACAATTTTAAATATTGAGACATGTTCGTTTTGCGTGAACAATATTGATCAAATTAATGTTCTGTATCAGAGGATTTTTCAACTCACCTAACCATTGCTGAACTTGATGATACACCCGAAAAGAATGTTGACGTGCTGCAGCTTTCGTGGGTGGTAAACTGCAGAGGTTGTGCTTGCTCTTGGTTATAGACCGAGCAAATCCTTCGTAGCGCAAGTCATTCAAAGATTTTGGCAACTTTCCTCCGTACATCTTGACTAAGATTTTTTCTCCTGCATCATCAAGGTCGCCTGGCTGCGCATTTGGAACTTTAAAACATTCAGCGGCTTCCCGAATTTGCGAATCTTTCAGGACAAGCGTGGTTAATTTCGTTTTGCCTTGGTTGAAAAGAGCAGAAGTTGTGTCACATCCGGAGAACGCATGACAGGTTATTGAATATGTGCAGTTAATTGTTCTTTTGTAAGACTGTTTGAGGAAAAAATTGATGTTGCCTATTTTCCTTTTTCAGGCTTCATAAAATACACATTTTTGTGTCTGTCCTGTGCCACACCAGTTAAAATGACGAGCAAATCGACATCTTCTCCCACAATGATCACCGTCTCATAATTTGCAACAACAACAAATTCACTTTTCCGTCGTTCCTCTGCACACTACATTTTCGTAGCTTTTCAGTTCCTTTTTTGACGTGAAACGTCTTTAAAATCGCGCCGAAACATACGGGTACCAGGTTTAAAAAGGGGACCGTAACGAAAAGGTCTATATCATCGTACCTAAATAATTAAAAAACTATTAGTCTTAGAAACAAAAATGTGTTGTGAATATTTTACTTATATAGTCAGTTGGCTGTTGTCACATTGAGTTTTTTTATTAAAATACTTTAAACACCGTCAATCTTGTTTTTATTTCAATCTTTTACTTTAAAAGCTATTCCCTAACATAAACGTTTCACGTTAAAACTAACGGCCGTGTGCCCCGGCACAGCCCCACCCGATTTTTTTCACTACGTTTAACACGTCGGTGGACAACAATTTATCACAAACAAAACACACTTCTTCGATCGACATTTTGTCTACAACTGACCCCTTAGTAATACCACGCCGACATCAATCGATTCCTTGCTGCCGAAATCTCTTGAAATCTCTTTTGGTTTTGCCGCCAAGGTAATTCCCCTTTGTAATACCGCGCCGACAAAGGGAGCCGCGCTGGCTCGGAGGCGCAAACAGGGGACGCGGCGTTCTTTGGCGGCGTTACAAAGGACACCGACCGTGTTTTTAATTTGTGTGCGGCGCTTTGATATGCCGCCACAAGAGTTTCTGAATAGCGTTGGCAACATTTTCTCTACACTGCAACTCTTAGCCGACTCTTTGACCATTATTACTAACTGAAATAATTGTTTATATAGTAACTATTAAACAATGTTCCGTTTGTTACAAAACACTGCAAATTTGATAGTTACTATAAAATGCTGTACACGAGGTAGGTAATTACAAATTTACAGCGAGTTACTATTTTTTTTACCCTTGTTATTAACAAATTTCATTGTTTTTTAATTATAAACAATATTCCGTTAGTTGCAAAACGCTGCAAAATGAATACACGTTACAAAACAATGAGAACAAGCTAATTCCAAATTTGCAGCGTGTTACTAATTTTTTTACCCTTGTTATTAACAAATTTTACTGTTTTTTAATAATAAACAATGTTCCGTAAATTGCAAAACGCTGCAAAATGAATACATGTTACAAAACAATGAGAACAAGCTAATTCCAAACTTGCAGCGTGTTACTAATTTTTTATCCTTGTTATAAACTAATTTTACTATTTTTGTTTTTTAATAATAAACAATGTTCCGTACATTCAGGGGCGTAGCTACCGCCGTATTTGCCGTATCAATTATACGGGGCCCCCGGGCCACGGGGGCCCCCAAAGTGTGTAAGGAAAAAGAATAAAAACTTTCTAATTTATTTTATTTTACAAATGACAAAATTCTATAAAGTAATTCCTTTTTTTCCCGCCTTAAGCGTGCGTTCAAAAGTTGGCAACACTACATCGTTATGACGGGCTGCGGGACTTCCCCGTTTTACTTACTTCATCTTCAACTCAGCGGGGAATCCCCGGGAATCCTTTATCGATATCGCGATGTACGTGTACGTTGTTGTACTTTGCATTGGATGTTAAACCACGGAGTACAGTGCACTGTTTATTTACGCGCTTTATATAAATGTGCATTACATTGTAATTCAGTACAAACAATATTGTTGTTCTGGTTTAGCAGTATTAGTAGCGACTTGTAAAAGAAATGAGTGAAAGGAAAAGAGATTATCCCAGCGGCGCTGAGAAAAGAAAAATTAAACAGAAAAGGGACGAGGTTATAAAAAAAGTGCCCAAAATTTCTTCATTTTTTCAGAGACAAGATACTGTGAGTGATTTAGATTGGAAAGGTAAGTACTACACTACTACCCAACCCATTTATTAGGAGCCCGTTGTGATAAACAAGGAAATATTTTAACTTCGGTCTGTCCATCTGTCCGTCACGTTATTTATTTATATATAACTCTTTTTAGTTTAGTATCAAAGCATTCGTATTTATTTTTTAACAATTACTCGTTTATTTTTAGATTCTTCTGAAGCATGTTCTTCGTCACATATCCATCCGGAAATAGAAGAAAGCCAAGCACATACTTTATCGGATGTCCATCCAGAAAGCGAGAAACCCCAAGTCAACGATTCTGATATATCTGCAGATAATGCAGATTGTAATATAATTTCATCAGATAGAGGAAATTTTGGTGACAATTTAACTGAATGCGAACGAAAAATAATTTTTAAATTGGGTCCATTTAAACCACAAGGACCATTTCCAAAAGCTTCAGATAATAACCGACCTTTTTCAGCTTATTATTATTCATATTTCAATCAGGCAGGCATAAAAATTATAAGACCATGGTTATGTTATTCTAACGTTTTAAACAAACCGTACTGTCACTTCTGTTGGTTATTAGCAGATCGTCAAAACAAATCGTACTCGTACTCCTCTGCTTGGGTTAACGGTGTTTCGGTTAGAAGCAATTTCACACAAACTATTCTTGACCATGAAAAATCACAGCAGCATATTAGTGCCTCACTCTCTTATAATAATTGGTTGCAAGGAAATACCATCGATACTCTATTGAAAAGTGAAATCGATAGTAAAATTACATTCTGGAGAGATGTACTGCATCGTATAATTAATGTTATAATTACTTTAGTATCTTGTAATCTACCTTTGAGGGGGCATGATTCTGATTCTGGCAATTTTATGGCAATTTCACGTCTGCTATCTAACTATGATGCAACTTTAAAAGAACTTCTTCTAAAACCGAAAGGTGAAATAAATTATTTAAGCCCTACGATTCAAAACGAAATTATTAGTTTGCTTGGTACTAACGTTAGGAACAGTATTATCTCAGAAATTAAAAAAGCTCCATTTCTGACAATAATTCTGGATACAACACAAGACTTGTCAAAAATTGACCAACTATCTGTAGTTTTTCGATACATCTCGGTTACAGAAAATGATGATAATGTGCCTAAAGAAATAAAAATCTGTGAGTCCTTTTTAGGATTCATAGCAGTAACCGATTGCAGTGCTGCAGGTCTGAAAACTGTCATTTTAAATTTGACTAAAGAATATGGAATTGATTTGACTAAATGTAGAGGACAGGGATACGATGGAGCAAATGTTATGTCGGGTGTGTATGGAGGATTACAAACCCTAATAAAAGAGCATGCTCCAAATGCCGATTATGTTCATTGTGCTGCGCACGCTTTAAACTTGGTTTTGAACGATGCTGCGAGACATGTTCGTGAAGTATCGACATTTTTCGATAATTTAGAAATAATATATACTTTTTTTGCCAATAGTATAAAACGCTGGGCTATGCTAAGTGACGATTCATCTGAGAAATATTTGATTACCCTTAAAAAGGTATGTCCTACCAGATGGTCTTCTAGGAACGACGCTTTATTAGCAGTAAAGAAAAATTTTTTACTAATCATGAAAACTTTGTACCAACTAAATTTAATTTCAAATAAAAAAAATGAACGTGAAGAATGTAAAAGTATAATTAAAATTTTAGAAAGTTTTGATTTCTTAGTGCTCGTTACATTTTTTTCTTCACTATTTGAAATTATTAATCCTGTTTCTAAAGTTCTACAGCATGAAAATAATGACTTACAGAAATCTAGTATTTTATTAAGTAATCTTTTGAATAGACTGTGCCAATTAAGAAATCAGAATTCATTTAATAGTTTGCTAAATGAATCCAAAGATTTAGCAAAGGAGTGGGGGGTAACAACTGTTTTTAAAAACAGTAGGCGTAAGATAACGAAGCGTTTTTTTGATGAGTTATCACAAGATGAAAGAATTTCCGACCCGGAATCATATTTCAAAGTCAATGTATACTATTGCTGTTTAGATATATTAATTTCTCAATCTAAAGAAAGATTTCAGAGCATTTGCAACCTGAGTAGTATATTCGAAATATTACAACCGGAGAAACTCCTATCTTCTTCAAGCGAAGAGATATTAAACGCTTCCATAAAACTGTCTGCTAAATACAGTAAAGACATCTCACTTAATCTTTGTGACCAATTAAAGGCTCTAAAAACATGCTTAAATTCTGAAATTAAAAAAAATTATTCCATTAAAGAACTCATTGAATTATTGCTAGTAAAATTCAATAGTCTTGCATCCAGTTTTCCCGAGGTAATCACAGCATGCTTTTTATTCTTGACCCTTCCAGTTACAACCGCAACGGCAGAAAGAAGTTTTTCAAAATTAAAACTAATAAAAAATTATTTAAGAACTTCGATGGGACAAGTACGGCTGTCAGACATGTCACTATTGTCCATAGAGGCAGAAACTTTAGAAAAACTAAAATCATCATCAGCCATGAATGATTTAATAAATCAGTTTGCCGAAAAAAAGGCAAGGAGAGTGAATATTTAAAATTCGATTTTTATTTGTAAAATGGGTAAATTATGTGATAAATAAATATTTCTTCTCACAATATTTTTTTTCTTTTGTGAAAAATCTTTACCTCCATATAAGGGCCCCCAAAAAAAATTTTATACTGGGCCCCGACAAGGCACGCTACGCCACTGCGTACATTGCAAAACGCTGCAAAATTAATACACGTTACAAAACAATGAGAACAACTAATTCTAAGTTTGCAGCATGTTACTAATTTTTTTGACAATGTTATTAACAAAAATCACTTTTCATCCCTTTCCGTACACCCCAGAGCGCTGCAAAATCACACGGTAAGGTATTTCACCTTCCTTAATGACCCCTCAAGATGTTTGCGAGTTACTAATTTCTTTCGGGTTTCAGGCTTTAATGACTGGCCTATTGCTGGTGCAGCGCTTCCATCAAACACTACCCGGAGTTTAATACTTAAACTACTAGGTCGTAGTACAGCGTGATGAGGTAGGTAGTATTTTTGTTTATTAGTGTTAAGTTTGTCACATCATTCCCTGGCCCGGCTAAGACAAGGCAGTGTTGCGATCAGAAAATAAAACTAGTACAAGATATTAATAAAATATATTTAATTTTTTTTTAGATATTAACAAAATATATTTACAAGAAATTTAGAAAAACACAACAACAGACAACAAAGAGTTAAGTGTATAAAATATGGGTTCCTATAGATTAGAAAAATATTTGCTCTCTCTATTAGAATTGAAAATAAAAATTAAAAAATCACATTATTACACCACCTTTTTTAAAAAAATAACAAAATAGTTTTATTTAATCTACTAACTTGTTCTTAAAGATGTAACGTAGAAATTCCAGGAATACCAAAATTCAATACAAATCCTATACGTAAACAACAGTCAGGAATAGTGATTGAAAACATTTCACAAAACAGAAAAGAGGTTTTCCTAGGAAAATCCTGTATCGCAAATAATGTAATATTGGCTTATTTATTGAGTCATAACCCGCTCAAGTGTTGGCTTCTTTAATGATAGACACGGTAACTTTAATAAAAACCTAGAAACCATATCCATCATCTTTAAAAATAAATTTACATAAAATTATTATATACATTTTTTTTTATTACAAAGTATTGAATTAGTTCTGTGTCAAAACTTCAAGGTCGAACCCTAGAGTCACCATCCGCTCCGTCTTTTGTATTATTAGTGTAGGCTTATTTAGAGAGTCACCAACCGCTCTGGTGTAGGCTTAAAAACCGGTTGCCCTGTCCTATTGGCACAAAATAAGTCAATAACTATGATTGACAACCTAGTGATGAGTATCTAAATGTTACTCACACGCAGCGTCACACACTACAACATAAAAATTTACAAAATTTACATATCTATACAATTTATGTGCATAACTTATATACTACTACTTAACCTAACAAACTAAATCTAAACTCTATATACAAAGAAAATACTTACAAAATATACACGAGGATATGAGTGGAGCATCGGCCCTTCGAACACAACTATATGCATACTACCTATATAAAGAAAACAAATGCGCTTACCCATAAAAAAGTAATATAATACAAACATCCAGCTTAGATCTTCGTATACAAATTGGTGGTACATACTGCAATTATAATAAATTATGTGTTAATAAATACTTATAAAATATACAAAATAACATAAATATATATGGTTTTGTATTTCTATGAAAAATATATAAACTTACCCGATCGACAAGTTATAACTGTTTTGAGTATAAATTTTTATATAATTAATATTGCATTTATCTTATTCACTATAAAATGCTATATTTTTATTGTATTAATATCGTTTTATTGAAAATATTTATCATTTATAAACATATCTCAGCAAGCCGCTGTAAAAACGCCAAATCCAAGCAAAAAAAGATCGAAATATATATTTTTTTTTTCTTCTTTCATGGCTTCGCTTAGAGCATTTAGCCAGTGTCATGTGATGATACTTATAATAAATTAGGTAGGGAAACTATACAATACAATAGATACGATATTCAAGTTAAGGAGAAAGGAAAAGGATTTGGTTACAGGAATTGGTGACATTAGGTGGATTATAGGATTATTGACAGACATAGTAGTTAGCTTGGAAAACATTGGCTTAAAAGGTCTTGTACCGAGAGCCTTAAAAACCACAATAATAATAAATGAAAATATAAATACCTATATTGCTTACAAGTTACAACTTAATGTTATTAAATTCTATGTATGTAGCTAAAATACTATACATTTTAGGATTATTATTATATAGAAGACAGTTAATTGATGTTGGAAAAGGAATTTTACTATCTAATAATTGTCTAAATAACTCTGTCTGATCATACAATGGACACTTGAAAAATATATGGTTTACATCACCAAACTCCCCACATAGACAATTGGGATCTGTGACGATATTTAATTTAAATAACTGTTGTGGTGTACAAACATGCCCGAGACGAATTCGACATAATATTGATGTTGTACTTTTACTGAACAATATTTTGCTAAACCAGGGTTTACGGGGAATCTGATGTTGTATATGATGGTAAAATCTACCTTTACAATTATCCTCAGTCCAGAGCTGTTGCCATTTTTCATATAAATAAGTTGAGGGCAATGAGACAAGGTCATGACTGTAATTATGGTATGGATAAACATCCCCATTATTGACTGCCTCTGATGCCAATTGATCTGCCTTCTCATTACCAAGAATACCAACATGACTTGGAATCCATGCTAATATGATGTCATAGTTTTCAGTGGAACATTTTTGTAAGATATTTCTTATATCAAATATTATAGGTGACTGCTTATGTGATTTAAAAGGAAACCTTGATATAGCCTGTAGGGCACTAAGCGAATCACAAAACACAATAGATCTCTTTAATTTGAACATTACAATATATTCTAATGCTTTGAAAAGAGCATAACATTCTCCTGTATAAACTGAGGCTTCTGGTGGAAATTTAATTTTTTGCACTATTTGGTATTGTGAATGATAAACTTTTTAAAGGAGTTTGCACATCTATGGTTGGTTCTCTAATAATTTCAGCATGTGGTATACGATCATAACCTCTGGAGAAAGTAGGTAATGTTGATGGTTTTTTATAGACAGTTTTTGTATAAGATTGAGTAACATTATTTTTAATGAGAGAAGTATTAGATGGGTGTCTATGTGTGTTAATAATAGAGGAATAGGAACTTGGTGTAACTACAGTTTCCGCATATGATATTTTTGTAATTGGTGGATGTAATTTGACTGCTTCCATGTAGGATATAACACTTTTGCTCATTGTTTCTTTGATTGCCTTTTGCCTATTGTATTCAAGGCATTTTTTATTAATAGCCTGGTGTCTACCTTTACAGGCAGCACCAATAGCCATCTTCCTCAACCTCACAACTTTCTCCAGAATGCCCTTGACCACATTTATAGCATCGGGGTGTTGAACGACACTGATTTTTCACATGCCCAAATCTACAGCAATTAAAACACTGTACTGTAGGATATATATAAAGTTCCACGGTTAATATAGTATAGCACATGTATACACGAGTTGGCAAAATCTGCCCATCAAAAGTTGCAACTATAGTGCCAGTGTTAACAAATTGGTTACCATCATTATTATTAACTTTGCGTTTTAAACGCCTTACTTTGCGAATTGGACCACAGCCTACTGGTACATTTATATTACTAATTATGTCCTCTTCGCTCCAATCGATAGGAACCCCTCGGATAACACCCATGCGAGTAACATGAAAAGTAGGGATGAATGCTTTATACTTTTCATTTGTAAGAAGTTTATTGTTTAGAAATAAGTTAGCATCCATATAGTTTGCAAAGCCTAAACTTATTCTATTTCTTCCAATTTTTTTAAGACTACCATTCACAATCCCTTTAATGCAGCTTTTTTGCAGAAATTTGCCAAAAGTAATTGGATGTAAAGATGTATCATCTTTTTCTGTCAAAGTTTCCCTTTGAACATGTACAATAAATGGAGCAACATCTGATTCCTGGTAAAAAGATGGACCCACAGACTTCGGATTACTTTCAATATCCTTGTTAAGTACCAACTGCCCATTAAGAGGTGCTACAGGGCTGGACATGAGTTCGGCTTCTTTATTTTGTGTACATTGACAATCAGACGAATTAAAAACTTTAGACCCTGTTTTACGTGTTCTTTTATTACATGCTGTACATACACCGCGAGAAACCCGTTTACGTTTAAGCTTAGATGATTCAGAGATAGAACAATCAGTATCAATAGATGATTCCAGCACGTTAATGAGAACATCCATCGGTGTTTGTACTGCTTGTGATGCTTCAACATTTTTTTGTTTCGGAGGATATGTCCCTCCAGGATCGGGCGGGTCGCCCATTATCAAGATACAAAATTTTAAGACTTACCAATATTTACAGCAAACTACGCACTAATATAAAATATAAATACAATGTAAACTAATATTTTACAATAGTAATAATAATTAACCAAATCCTTTTAAGTTAACATATGAAAAATATTTGGAAAACAAAAAACCGCGATAACCCAGATCGAAGTTTCCCGCGCTAATCATCATCGAAATATTTTCATCAGCGCCGGGAAACTCTGTCACCGCGTACGTGTCTAAAAAATATTGATTAAAACCTACAAGGAGGTTTTAATCAGTAGAAGTATTTACGTGTTTATTTACAATGCGCCTATTTGATAAATGTATATAGGTATGGTTTATTGACTATATTTATTTATAAATACAATAAGAATATGTCTAATATAATAAGTAAGATTAAATACATAAAAGTAGGTAGATACTTTATATTATATACACGTATGTAATAAAAATATACCGTTACAAGTTCCTTTTCAGATACAACTTCCATATGCCCTTGTGACAAGTACTCATTCATAAATTGTTGATAGTGCTCTTTTAGGTCAGGTGAAGGTGCAAATTGCTTCTCCATGTGTAACAAACGTCGTAGAGCTAGTAACCGAGAGTCACCCACACCAATTGGAGGTATTTCTTTAAAAGATAGATCAACTATATACCGACCATCTGATTTTCTTGAATGAGTCTTCTTAAAATGTTCTTCACATTGTATTTCTAACTTCGACAACGGTTTCTCGTTAGGTAAATATTCTTCTATCTCCCAAAACTTTCTAAGTAACTGATCCACTTCAACCTTTGTGTGTGTAACAATAACTTCATGTTTTTGTGTTTCAGTTTGTGAGCTCTTCCCAGAGATTAACCAGCCTAGTGAAGAGTTGAGAGCGACGAGAGACTCGCGTTTGTGTAATCCTTCTTGTATTATTTCAGCATGCACGTCTGGACCCAAAATTACATCAATGTGACCTGGTTTGTGATAGTCTGGATCAGTAAGATCAAGCTTTAAAGTGGAAGTCCAGGCCACTTATGAAACTTCTGTAGTAGGCAATAATGAGGTGAGTTTCTTTAGCACATATGCCTTTACATTTATTTGTTGTATTGCTTTCTTTCTTGGTTGAATTGTAAAATGTACCATTGACTTTGTTGTTACAACTGATGAGTTAGACACACCAGTAACTTTACCATTCACAGGAATACGGTCCAGAAGTAAGAGTTGTGTTGCATCTTCAGTAATAAATGATGTTTGTGAGCCAGGGTCTATAAGAGCTCTCAATATGTATGTAGTGTTATTCTTTGACTTCACAGTAATCTGAGCAGTAGCTAAGATAGTTTGGCTATCCTGAATTTCAGTTTTCATACAAACAGCATTACAGGAAGTATCATCATTTTTCTCTTGTGATAAATTACAGCTCTCATTATTTGTTGTCTTTGTTTTTTCAGTTGTGTAATGCAGCAGAGTGTGATGGCGTTTTCTACATTTCTTACAGTTTGTACTCCGGCGGCAATGATCAACGCTGTGACCCTTAACGAGGCATATGAAGCATATATTATTTTCTTAACGAATGAATGTCTATCAGAGATTGTTAAATTTACAAATTCTTTACAGTGATAGATGTAGTGGTTCTGTGAGCAGTATGAACAGGAACTATTTACTTCAGTTGCATATGATTTCAAGTTTGTGATCTTTTGTGTAATTATTTGTTTCCTTCCAGTGTGCAGCGCTTGTGACTTTCCAATTAATTCCATAGTTCTAATCTTTTCTCCATAAACGAAGCTAATTCTTTATAGGTAGAAATGTCTATAGAATTTTCCAAAGATTGTTCCCAAAGTTTGTGTGATTTATTATCTAATTGATGTGTACTATGTGATTTGTACTATGATGGCATCCCAAGTGGATGTATTTATGTTTATATTTTTTAGAGAATCCAAACATTGACTAGTGGTATCAAGTAACAATTTTATTCCTAATGAAGATTCTGTTGTGAGTTTCTTTTGATTCAGCAATCTGTTAAGGATATTGTTAACTATCATACGTGTGTTGTTATATCTTTCTACTAATCGTTTCCATGCATCATCATAGTTTGCTTCGGTCAGTGAAAAGTTACTTAAGAATAGTTCTGCTTCTCCAGCCAAACAAGATTTTAAGTAATGATATTTCTCAATTTTAGATAAAGTGGTATCATTATGTATAAGTGATAAATATAAATTTCGAAAACTTGTCCATAAATTATAATCTCCATTGAATTTTGGTATCGATATTGGAGGTAACTTTGGTTTAATTTTTTGCATTATATCAATATCAGAGGTATTTCTATGACTTTCTGTCGAAGTAGAATTTAATTCAAACAAACAATCTTTTATTAAGCACTTCAAATCTAAATAAGCCTCTTCAGTTAGAAAATAATTTTGTTCTAAATCAAAGTTTTGTGTTTGTAACTCCTCGCTTGAATAAGTTTCCAACATAAATGTATACTGTTTACTGTATTTGTTCCAATATTCATTTAATGTTTCCGATCTTGTTTCCAAATAACCTCTAGTCATTCGAGATTTCCTACTTTTCTTTGTGTTTGTTAGTAATTTTGTAATTTTATTCGCATGCTGCAAGGTTATTACAATATGAGTTTTAATTTCCGTCATCTTGTTTAATGTAAATAATTCTTAGAATTTGTAATAAATTATAATTATTTTTTACTCAAATCTTTTTAAATTGTTTCTTAAAATTTTCAATGTCCAAATCAAACAATGAAAGAAAATTTTCTAAGTGTCTGTAAGATTTGTTACTAAATTATTTCAAGTCTTTGAGATGCAATTTTCTAAGTGTTAGTCCGATCAAATTATTCTAAGTTACTGAGATGCGATTTTTCTAAGTGTTGGAAAGACGAAATTTTTCTAAGTGTTTTTGCTTATTACTCACGACACGACGAATTACGCTAAGTCCAGTCCAGGGCACTTTTTGCACTATGTTCACACACAGACACGATCTTCACTATCACAGAATATATCTGTGGTCACTTCACTGCACTGAGTTTACTTCACTTCACTTTACTGACTGCACTGAGTTTACTTTTTCACTTTTCTTTATCACTGCACTTTTATCAGACTTTGAAGAACCACTATGAATAATTGAAACACTTTTTTCTTGAACCGTACTAATTTATTCCAAAATTTTGACCTCTTATATAATAAACATTAAACATAAGGTACCTGCGTTGTAGAAAATTAAAGAGCGCCATCTATTGGTAACTTATACAAAACAAAATTTAGGCTTGTAACAAACATTAGCGTGTTGTAAAATGTAGGTACGTAGCGACATCTATTGACGCTGTTCAGAACTTTATACTTTTATCTTGAGATATTTTTGAACGTGCTTATTTTACTTAAGTATTCGATGTGCTTGTGATTTCGGAATTCCCATTCGACGTTCTATTGTTCTTACACTAACTGATGGATCTCTCACCACTTCTTCGACCACTGATGGGACAGTATCTGGGTCACTCATTTCAGATGGGCGCCCCGATCTTCTACCTGGTAGGCGTCCTTCCATGTAAGAGTTATGCACTCTTAAAATCATGCGATGATCAGGCCAAGTTTCAGGCTGAGGTCCACCTCCATTTTGTACTTGCTGCCGGAACAACCTGGCTGCTTCAGAAGCATTTCCTCTTGCATATCCATAAAAGTAATGCATAAGAGCATATTCTTGCGATGAAAAAGACATCACAAAATGAAGAGCTTGAAAAGTCCGTTAAGAATGCCAAATTTGTCAAAATCCCGTAATCACACAAAACCAAATCGTAATCGCACTCAAGGTCCGTAAAGAAAGCAAAGTTCGTCAAATAATCACAAATGAGCGTATCGTACGTAAGGCGCAAACAAAAGCAGGCAAACGACTGGCGCCAGAACACAATAGGCGCTCGGACTACACCCCCGCCTCATTCCCTTGTCACAAAGAATAGCATTCCTCAGTTACAGTTATCCATTTCGCCAATGAGAGTGAGAGAGATAGCAATAATGCGGGCTCTTTCATATTCATAACCTCTCACTCGGGCAATAATTACTCGGGTAATTAATTTGAACCTTAGAAATTATAAAAAGACCAGATATTTTTTTTATCATCTGATAGGAATTTGGTAAATTTTATGAAATTTTCACCTTGCTGTTTTTGATGGCCGATTTAAGCCAAAATAGCCCTATTAAGTCCTTCTTTTTTTAAATGATTATGAAAGCAGAGAGTCTAGAGAAGTTTTTACACATATTTAGAAACCATGAATTCGCCTGTTTAGATTTTTAATTTAAAGATGAATTTTTAAGTAATTATTCACTAACATTCAAAGAAGAATGGCATATCCAGTGTCGCATAAAATATCGAGTGTGTGTTGTAACGTATCTTTATTTAGTTTTATGTAATAGTTGGATTTTTGCAAATAAATTACTAAAAGTTTAGAGTACAAGATCTTTATTCCACAGGGAATTCAAACAGAATCCAATTCACTAATGTTTACTTTGCAACAATACTTTATACAAATAAATCACTAGAAATAGAAGTACAAAATCTTCATTTCACATGGAATTTAAACAAAATTCAATTCACTAATGTTTATTATGCAACAATATTTTATACAAATAAATCACTAGAAATATAAGTACAAAATCTTCATTTCACATGGAGTTTAAACAAAATTCAATTCACTAAGGTTTACTATGCAACAATATTTTATACAAATAAATCACTAGAAATATAAGTACAAAATCCTCATTTCACATGGAATTTAAACAAAATTCAATTCACAAATGTTTACTATGCAACAATATTTTATACCAATAAATCACTAGAAGTATGAGTACAAAATCTTTATTTCAAATGGAGTTTAAACAAAATTCAATTCACTAATGTTTACTAGGCAACAATATTACTGTCAATTCTATCAATTCATATACATAGAATGACTTAAATTAATATAGGTACAGGCAGGGTTTATAGGTCCGTTTGATCGATATTGGTTTTAAGTTGAAATTTATAATGTAAAAGATTAAAAGACGGTATTCCGAGGATAAAAAGAAATCAGTATTCCGGTAGTCCTTCAGGAGTCCTTCAGGAACTGGTCCAGGCAACTGGTAACCGTGCCGCTACTCCAAGATGTGCCGCTATGGTTTAGAATGATTTTCTTTTATAATATTTTCCCTGTGCTCTAGGGGTACAACCTCTTTCCACTGAAAATCGCCACATAATTTGTTACAATGTTTAGTAAATCGATAAAGTCTACCATCGATTAGTTGAAAATTTGGACACGCTCGCGGTCTATCAGTGCAACGCTTTAAAATATTTAAATACCAAGTGTCAGCGGTGTTAGATATATCTATAGACGCAATAGGGACTGAACGTGACAATGCATCCGGCACAATATTTTGCGATCCGCTACGATGTTCAATACTAAAATTATAAGGCGATAATCTACAACCCCATCGCGCTAAGCGACCGGTAGGATTCTTGAGGTTTAAAAACCATTTTAAACTGGCGTGGTCAGTGATAATGCGAAAAGGTTTACTGCCCTCAAGAAAGGGACGAAAATGCTCTACAACATGTACTACAGCCAAGGCTTCTCGCTCTGTAGCCGAATAATTACGCTCAGCGGGAGAAAGAGAACGACTATAATATGCTACTGGGTTGTTCGTGTCCGTCTATGGTTTGCGTAAGAGTACCACCTATGCCAAAATCGGATGCGTCACAGTGAACAGCAAAATCTTTGGTAAAATCTGGACAAGCCATGACTGGAGCGCTGGCAAGAGCAGTCTTTAGGTCAGTGAAAGAATTCTCAGCTTCAGCAGACCACTGAAAAGCTGGAGCACCTTTACGAGTAGAAGTAAGAGCATTTAAAGGACCCGCTCGGTGGCTAAAGTTTTTAATAAATCTCCTATAATATGAGGCGGTTCCTAAGAATCGTTTCACATCTTTTTTACATGTAGGAGTAGGGAAATCGACAATCGCTTTGACTTTATCTGGGTCTGTGCGTAAGCCATGTTCATCAATCACATGTCCTAAATACTTTAATTGTTTTCGAAAAAATTGGCACTTTCCCATATTAATTGTAAGATTGGCCTCGCGCAATTTATTCCTTACTTTACTTAATAACTCTAAATGACTTTGGAAGGTGGGAGAAATCGCTATAATATCATCTAAGTAAATAAATAGCTTATCATCGGTAAACTCGGGACCAAACAACCTATCCATCAAACGTTGTTGTGTAGCTGGTGCCGAAGTCAAACCAAAACACATGACCTTAAAATGATATAGTCCACGTGAAGGGACAGTAAAAGCGGTCTTTTCTCGAGATTCCATATCGAGGGGGACCTGAAAGTAAGCGGATTTTAGGTCGATTGAGGACAAATATTTCGCATTTCTAAGTTGATCCAAAATGTGGCTAATATATGGAAGAGGGTAGGCATCATGTTTCGAAATTTCATTAAGTTTCCTGCTATCTAAACAAAACCGGAGAGAACCGTCCGCTTTAGGCGCTAAAGTGACAGGATTATTCCACGCGCTATTACTTGGCTCCACCACATCTTCTTCCAACATCTGATCTAATTGTTTATTCATTTCGACTAACTTTTCTGGGGAAATCACATAGTAACGCTGTTTGATCGGCGGATGATCACCGGTGTCGATTTTGTGGGTAACTAAATGAGTTCTGCCGAGCCCCTTCTTTTCCGCAGATATATCTTCGAATTTCTGTATCACTTTCTCAGCAAGGTGTCGTTCGCGCTCAGTTAAGGTATCAAAATCATGCAAACTCCTATCGTGAGGAACGATAGCGTTTACACGATTATCGATCGATAAATACTCGCATCCGTTCAATAACGATAGTACGTCAGGTGCTATATTAAATGCTTTCCAAAAATTCATACCAAAAATCAGCTCACTGGCAACACCGGGAACTAAATAAAATTTAATAATTGAGGTTTTCTCTTCTACTGTGACCGGTAAATATATGTAACCAGTAACAGGGGAGGAAGAACCGTTAGCAGTTTTAATAAAATGTAAATCTGGCGACTTATACACCGTAACAAGATTTCCAAAAGCATTGACAGCATTTTTACCAATAATCGATATTTCGGAACCAGAATCCAATAAACCTCTGTATTCCAAGTCGTAAATAATAACTTTTAAAAATGGACGGGCAACACCATCAATTCCATGAACCGGCGAAGATTGTATATTGACGTAATCATGTAGATTATAACATTTGTTATTGTTTGAAAAATAATTTTTAATAAATTGTAACCACGATTTCCACTCATCGGGGTTAAAATTATAATGAGATCGGCGCCGGTTCAATTTTTCCCGTTTTTTGGAACCGCAGACGAACACTTACAAGTTCTGGCAGTCACCCCCTTTTCACCACAACGATAGCAGACCAAGAAGAATGCAGCTTTACAGTTCTTCAGACTGTGTCCATTGACTCGACAACGAACACAAAAATTACTATTAACAGGCTGAATTTCGGCTACCTTGGTTACCACTGGCTTTATGTTATTCTTGTAGCCAAGATCAGGAGCTAAAGAAGCTGAGGTGATCTTGGGAGGTTCGATAAAGTGCTGTGAACGTTCCTTGGCATTCTCCAGAAGTCTACATTTAAGTTTTAATTCCGCCCAAGATTCAACAGGATTCAAGGCCAATTGAGCAGTGTAGAATGGCCTAATGTTAAACAAAACAATATTAAGTTTTTCCACCTCCATTATTGGTTTGGATAAGCGACTAAAATAGTTTTGCATAATACTGAGATAATTAACTATGGTCTCATCTGAACCTTGAGTACGAGCCCTAATCTCTTGCATTAACCGATGATCATAGTCAGGTGGTAAATATTCATCGAGGAGCAACTTCTTCAACTCCAACCAACTATGAACCTCAGTACGCACACCTCGGTACCAACAAAGAGCTTCATCAGTAAATAATTCAGCCGCAGAGAGAAAAAGTCTGGAATCTGTCAATCCACGCGATGAACACAATTCCTCTAGCCTTTGCAAGAAAGCCTTAACGCAGGTTTTTCCATTAAAACGCAGATTAAGTTTATGAACCGACGCATTAGAGTCACTACAGATATTTTGTACATTATTCTGGCCGCTAACGGGTTGTGATTCAATAGCTGGTTGTGACAAACTACTCTTAAAATTGTGCATAATATGGTCCAATTTCAAAAGTATGCCATTCAAATGTTGCTGTAAGTTGTCAATGCCTGTGGAACATTATCATCGTCGGCAGAGTACAAACGACTAAGTCTGTGAAATAAGTGATGGGCTAAAGTTTGAATTCTGTTAAGAGCTTTAAGTGTATGTGATGTACCAGTTGTTTTACCAATTAAAGTATCCAAACTGTCCATTTTTCTGTTTTATTACCTCCAACTCCCCCCGAACATCAAAATCACAAGTTATTATTTCATCTGATGGTAACTCTTTGTTAAGCGAACGCACCTGAGCCTTTAAAGCAACCACAGTGTCAGCTGGTTTTGCACCTCTAATTTTGACTTCATATTCTAGCTCATCCTTGTGTAATAAATTAAAAGCAATTGGCCTCTCCTCCATTTTGTAAAATAGGTAAAAATAAAGGGAAACACAAAAGAGTTCAAAGTAATTCAAATAAAATTGTTTAAAAATTAGGAATTTTAAGTATGTAAAATAGGGTTTTTTTTTTTAAATTCACCAATATCGATCAGGCGTTACAATTTCAATAGGGTATTATAGTCTAGATGGGAAAAAATTTAAAAGTGTATTACAATGATTGTTTAGAGGAAAAGAAATCGGGAAATGTTAGTTTCACTTCATACAGTGCCTGAATTTTTTTATTATTGCAGTTTAACGTTTTTAGGTTTTTTTATCTGTCTTTGAACACTACGAAACTTTCGCCGCCATGCTAATGACGTCATTACGTTAGTAAACAAAAGTGTCAGCTGTCAATGTCAACTTGGTATGTATCTAACCTTTAAAACGTATAGGTAAATAACTACCTTAACTACTTGCTACAATTCTCGCATCCCGCCCGCTCAATTTCATTTCATATTCTAATAGAATAATTTTAATTCAACATCATGGAAGAGGGTTATGTTTTTTAATTTACTCACGTAATGACGTCATGACTCCACAACAATCATGGCGTCCGCTGTTTGCCGCGTTTTCGCGAAATACGCGCGAAGTTTGAAATTATGATAAAATAATTAATTTATATTCGTACATAACGCGAGAAAAAAAAATATTTAAAAACATTTTGTGATATATTAGGACTGTAGAATTTATTTAAGATACATTTCAAAAATGCGTGTAATACCCTATTGGTGAAATCATACAGTATCACGTAAGTTTTATGTTTAACCAAACACACTTACATACACAAACTTCAACAATAATTCAACTCACCAATATCGATCAACTTTGTCCGAGCTAATTGACCAGACCAAAGGGCAAAAATTATATAAAAAAAATGCCACAGAACCTTTTGCCTAAATGTTCGGGCGCCAAATGTAACGTATCTTTATTTTAGTTTTTATGTAATAGTTGGATTTTTGCAAATAAATTACTAAAAGTTTGAGTACAAGATCTTTATTCCACAGGGAATTCAAACAGAATCCAATTCACTAAGGTTTACTTTGCAACAATACTTTATACAAATAAATCACTAGAAATAGAAGTACAAAATCTTCATTTCACATGGAATTTAAACAAAATTCAATTCACTAATGTTTATTATGCAACAATATTTTATACAAATAAATCACTAGAAATATAAGTACAAAATCTTCATTTCACATGGAGTTTAAACAAAATTCAATTCACTAATGTTTACTATGCAACAATATTTTATACAAATAAATCACTAGAAATATAAGTACAAAATCCTCATTTCACATGGAATTTAAACAAAATTCAATTCACAAATGTTTACTATGCAACAATATTTTATACCAATAAATCACTAGAAGTATGAGTACAAAATCTTTATTTCAAATGGAGTTTAAACAAAATTCAATTCACTAATGTTTACTAGGCAACAATATTACTGTCAATTCTATCAATTCATATACATAGAATGACTTAAATTAATATAGGTACAGGCAGGGTTTATAGGTCCGTTTGATCGATATTGGTTTTAAGTTGAAATTTATAATGTAAAAGATTAAAAGACGGTATTCCGAGGATAAAAAGAAATCAGTATTCCGGTAGTCCTTCAGGAGTCCTTCAGGAACTGGTCCAGGCAACTGGTAACCGTGGTTAGATGGCCGTGTTTGGGTTAGTTTACTCTCTGTCCTTGGCTTACCAAGTCGCCGTCTTCAATTAGGATTTAAGGTAGATCAGCGGTCTATTTAAGGCAGCTGGGTCACTTGAAAGTCCCTGGGTGACGAGGGTTAATGTTCAGCCCAAATATAGTTCCCTGAAGATGACATGAATCATTTCAAATAACAACTCTCTTGGCATTTACTTTACTATTTATTAACTTTCAAAAGCGAAGAGTGTGATGTAGAAAATGAAAACAAACATGAAGATACAATTGATTCTAGAATATTACAAGATTTGATCTGGTTAAAATATTAATTTGTTTTATTTAAATCCCCATGTATGTAACGGTTATGAGAGGTAGTTAATGGATTTAATTGCATAAATATTGGTTTCCCACCAGGCATACTATGATGATTAATCAATATTTTATTGTAAAAGACCAAATTTGTTATATCAATTTACCACAGTTATTTTCTCTACCCACACTCAACGGATATTCAGGAAATGTTCTAGAACGATATTTTAGGTATATATGAATCTCAGTTAAAAACTCTAAATATATAATAAAAGAAAGAATTATGAAAATTAGGTACCTTTCTTTCGGGATGATTGTCTTTTTTGTTCAAATTTTTATTCGGTGAAAGCAGATCTATTTCGTCAGTCTATATATAGACTCCTTCTCTTTTGTAGTAGAGCTCGGTCTCAACAGCCGAATACAGTATTTTCAATTATTTAAATTAGAACAGTGAATAGCTTAAAAGTTGTTACTTATTGATCGCAGCTATTGATCCAAAACCAAATATCGCTAATCACTGCCACAGACTAGTGTGTATCTTTTTTTTTTTTATTAAGTTTTTAATTTTTAGTTAGGCAAAGGACACAATCTATGCTAGCCCGAGCAATCTAGCCTGACTATGTTAATCTGTAGAAGGATTAATATTTCTTTATTAGTCCTCACAGCTAGGTCTAGTTTACAGACTCAATTGCCACAGACAAACATTTGCCTGAGGAATAATACAAATAAGGTTAAACGACTACACTTATGATGATCAATTGCGATTTAACTTTTCATTGACATAAGACTATTCTTTCAAACCACTAATTGTGACATTATAATATTTTAATATTTTTTTAGGGGGAGTGTGTGGGATTACTGATTAAAATACTATCTTTGTAGACGACGCTTGGCTAGACTTGGTTGCTTAATTTGCGCCATAGATAATGGTGTTAGGATCATGATTAGCGGTCCACTCTATGGAACTGTCCATGTCATCTATTAAAATTGTCAATGTCAAAGTAACAATTCGACGTAAACATAACCAATGCGAGACAATTGTAAAAGTGATTTTAATCAATATGAATAAAAAAATGTCTTTAATAGTACTTAAAATCAGTGAGAAAAACAGTGTTACAGTGTCAATCAAAATATATGCATTATATTGGGCAAAATACGTTATTTATTTTTCATAAAATAGTGTTTTTTAAAAACGGGAATAATGAGAAAATGAAAAAAAATTAAACCTATAAATAAACGCAACTAAACATGCAACAACGAAACGCATTTGAAAAGTAGAAACGGATAAGTTGCCACCTAAAATAAT
This sequence comes from Scirpophaga incertulas, assembly GCA_036419045.1. Taxonomy (NCBI): domain Eukaryota; kingdom Metazoa; phylum Arthropoda; class Insecta; order Lepidoptera; family Crambidae; genus Scirpophaga; species Scirpophaga incertulas. Next base: position 37,676 of record JAYEAL010000143.1, on the reverse strand, counting down.
TTAAAATAAGAAAGAATTATGAAATGATGTAATGATTTTACTATTAAATACGTTTCTTAAGTTTTTATGTGAAAACAAGTTATAAATATACTAATTCTATATTATTGGGTAAAAAAAACAAAGATTTATAATAAAATGTTTTAGATAATAATAAAATTATTTGCATGTAATGGTAACATTTTTCCTTTAAATGGTTAACTCTCTGTGTACCTGTCATCTGTCAACGGTGTTTTCTTCCGGTTTGCGTCGTACAAGTTTGGTTGTGATTTTTCAAATTACAATTCAAGTTTTGTGCACAGCTTTGAGTTTTACTGTAAATTCCGCGTTCAGTTGAGCATTTAGTTCCTGCGTGTTGAGTTGACAGTGTATTCAGTGATATTGGACACTTATAAGTTTTAACAGCGACTATGTCAGTTACGAGTATTCGTTGTATTAATTGCGAGCTTCGTTTGTCACGAACTCGAATTAGACTATCTAATGCAAATGAGGGTGTTGTTAATGTTATTAGACAATGGACTTACCCCAGGGAGGTTAGTAATTAGCATTCAATGTGTTTACGTTATTTTGATTTTTTACTTTTTTATTAATTCAAATACTTTCTTCTACAGCTTGCTGAAAATGATTACATTTGCCTCCAATGTCGTAATCTTGCAAGTAATGCTAGTAGTCACATAGTTGTTCCCGAAAGGCAAGTTGGCCATCAAAATGTTTGTGTGGTTGTGGACGCTCCATTTTAAGGACCAGCAGTAGACTAATATTAAGACAAGAAGACATGGATGGTAACAGAGCTCTTGTTCGTATTTTTTCTCAATGGATACAGCACCGCGAGGTAAATATAACAAGTGTATCACTGTGTCTAAAAATTCTATAATGTATGTGGAACTGTTTGCAATATCTGAGCCTCTGTCACATGCTGTAAGAAATAGATTCAAGAAAGTAGTTATTTTGTCAGACATTAAAGTGCCTTACCAACATACAGCTCAGTGCACTTCTGGTTACAGAGGTGCATTGATTGGTAAATATTAAAAAAAGATCATATTCTTGCAGCAGTGCAGGCTGCATTGAGTCTGCAATGGATTTCTTCTCACGTGGGTACATATGGTTATGAGGAGGCAGATAGATTGGCAAAGGAGGCTATAGCAAATGGTACTGAAGTTTACCTAAGACTGGAGCATAATGAAGTCTTATTAAAGTATAAAAATGAAATTAAAGTTTTATGGAAAGAATACTTTGATGTTAGAGCTCTCGGGAAAAGTGTATATAGATTAAAACAATGGCAAGGGAACCTCCATGGTGTACCAGAGTAAATATGAGTCCCAAATCGTTGTTGCATTCTAGACATGTGCAATTGAATAAGTTTAAACATCTCATGAAGAAAATGGACAGTCCTAACTGTAACTCATGTGGTGTTATGGGTGATGCTTACTATTTTTGATGGAATGTGTCCAGATTATATCATTGAGAGAGGAAACTATGAGTGTCTGAAATTAATAATAGAATAAATAAATTAATAATAATTAAAATGGATAGATGGTTAATTGGATAGATATAGGGGTGTTCCAGAGTGTTCTATCCGCACCAGCATCAGAGGCAAGCAGAATGATTTGTGCTCAGGCCTATAGATGAACTAAAATTAGATTTTAGTTGTGTATTTTGTGTAGGGACTGACATAGTCGCCAAGCGACTCTTATGTCCTAAAAAATAAAAAAGTAAGTATTAGTATTGAGATAAACTCTTTAATATATATATACATAATATATTACAATGTATTGAAAAAAGCTTCTTTGAATAAATTGCCTTATTTTTGTTTTAGCTTACTTCTACAGATCAAGCTTGTACCCCATGCTGGCTTAGAGCGCAAAGAATGTTGCGTCGCAGTCCTATTTTGGGCAGTAACCATCAAAGTAGTGCCTCAAATGTGTCAAGCCCCAGCATTACTACTATATTTACTGGTTCTGGTGAATCCTGTGTCAACTGTGATTCAATACCGCAGAATGCAGATAGACACTGTCTGTCATCTGAAGATGAATCTCTAGTCAGAGTTATCAAAATGTGGACCTATCCTAGGATTGTAAGTTATTATCTAAATTACTTTTTATTAATAAAGAATTAAAAAATAACTTAATTGAATCAATTACACACAATAAATATTTTTGTTTTAGATTTTGGACAGTGATTTTATCTGTCATTCATGCTGGGAGCTTGCCAATTTTGAAGTTGTTTCGGAGCAAGCAGATACCCAACCACTTGTGGGAGAAAGACAGCAGCAACACAATATTTTGCTGCCAAATATAAGGAGAGCTCCAGAAACAAGACGTCATTGTCTTTTTCCCAACTGCAGGAATTCTGAAAGGATTCATGTTCCTGATGTGGTTCGTCGAAGGGTTTTAAGCCAATATAATTTTTTCATACCTAGAGATGCCCGTATCTGCCAATATCATATAGGTAGAAATATGTATTATGATCTTTACATGTCTGAAAACAGTATGAGTATGTAGTATAGTAGTTCTCATATTGAGGATATGATTTTTATATTGGCAGAACCAGCAACTACTTTTAATTTTGATGACATCCAGAGTGTTCCTCAAGAGGTGGTTTATTATTTTTGGGTATAACTGTGGAGCAACATAATCAAATATTGAATGAAACCCAAGGCTTAAGGCAAATGCACAGAGGTGGTTTAGCGTTAAGCATTTTTTTATGCAAATTGAGGACAGGAGATTCTGGTGACAGGCTATCATGCCTATTTAAGATACCAAGACGCACTCTGGAAATGTTAATGAAAAAGCTAGAAATATTTTGGTAGATGAATATGTGCCACAACATTTAGGCTTAAGGCATATTACTAGGTTAGATGTTGTGGCAAAAAACTCTAGAATAGCCAATGGAATATTTGGCAGCCCTGAACTTCCAAGTGAAGATCAAAATGCAATTGTTATATGCGATGGAACATATGTTTATACGCAGAAAAGTACTAATTACCTGTTTCAAAAAGAAACATATTCCCTTCATAAGTTTAGGAACTTAGTGAAACCATTTATGGTGGTGTGTTGTAATGGGTACATTCTTGATGTAGCAGGCCTTATCCTGCCACTACAAATGATGCATCTATTATGATGGATTTGTTATCAAATGAAAGTTTTGTTGAGTTTTTTAGAGAGGGCGATGTATTTATCCTAGACAGAGGTTTTAGGATAGTGTAGAAGCTATCCATAATCACGGTTTTCAAGCCCATCTTCCAGAAACAATATCAGCTGGACAGACTCAACTTACTACACTTCAGGGAAATAGATCACGCTGTGTGACAATTAATAGATGGGTTGTTGAAGCTGTGAATGGCCGACTCAAAAGAGACTATAAAATATTTCGGCAAGAATATTTTAATAGAGCATGCCCACATATGATGAAAGATTTTCGTATAGCAGCTGCATTTCATAATGCATTTGCTACAATGTTTAGTGACCCTACTAATGCAGACATGATATTAAATATAGTGTCTGAAAGACTTTATATGGATAACATTTTATCACAAATGGTCCAGGAATTAAACCTTAATAGACGTAACTCATTTTTTCAAGATATCACGGTATCAAATATAATATTTCCAATTTTATCAATGGAAGAATTAATATTATTTGCATGCGGTACTTATCAAATCCGGCAGGCTAGGTCATATATGGGAGAACTTTTTCGTTTTCACGGATTGTACACAATAAAACTCTGTAGGGAATCCAGTATTAATTTATCCAGACTTGGGGGAATAAGTCCTATTTTGATCAGGGTGAAAGTAAAATCGCGACATGTATCGAGAAAAAACTACTTTGTATTTATTGCAATCGACAGAGAGAGTACAGGTAGAAGTAGTATTTTAGGGTACTGTTGCAATTGCATTGTGGGTTTACGAACGATTGGTTGTTGCTCACATGTGATGAGTATTGTGTGGTACCTGGGATATGCTCGCCATCAAGATATCTTAATACCGCCAGCACAATTCCTAGACGAAGTTCTCGCGAGAATAGACTTTGAGTCATAAACATGTTTGAAATAAGTATTTTATACAAGAGTGTTTTTTTTTACTTATATACCTGTAACCTATACCAACATCATACCTATCCAATACATCCAGACGGTAGGCTTCACTTATAATGTCACTAGAAAGAGACAGGTGCTTGTAATATCACCAACTAAACTTAGAATAAAAACTAATCCTTATTATTATGAATACTTCACTGTCTAGTGTATTGCAACAGGGATGCCCTTGTTAAATAGGCTCTACTTCTCATGAATTATCAGGGGAACTATAACAACTCAATGAAAATAAATCTTATTCTTTTTTATCAAAATCCACAGAAATATACAATATGCCTATTGCTTAGTGGTCGTAGACTTGATAGCATTTTAGGGCTGGTTTTCCACAATCCGCATCCTAGCATTATCTAGGCACATAACAATCACACACCCACTATATGTCAAGTCTATTTTGACTATCTATCTATGAATTAGAGTAGGTAATAAATCATAGGTAAACCACGTAGCCAGGTATTATTTTAATGCATTTCTGTGCGTAACGTCATTCGTATTTTTAGGTTATATTACTTGTTTTTTTATTGCAGAATAACTTAAAAACCCCATTTTAAAAAAATATGCTTCAATTACTTTATTTTTTTTATGGACTTAGATCTAACTTTTAAGGGCATTTTCATTAAAATACATTACTTCTATGTGCGACACTGAAAACACACGGGACTCTGCCATTCTTCTTTGACTTTACACTACTGTTTTCTAAATTTCCACTAAAGTTACGAAGCTGATTATTTTAGACATAAAAGAAACACTAAAGGTGATTCAGTATTTCGTGTGTAAGTCGGGGCTGATATGCATCACTGCGACCTATTAACATCTATTGTGACCAGCCTCCTATGTAGGTTCTATGTAGGCCCTACAGTAGCTCCCTAACTGGGCACTGACCAAGAAAGATAGGATTCCCAGTTCGGATTGTTTTATTTCATCTGGGTCAAGGATGTGTTTCCCCAAGTGTCTGTTTCTTTTGTGAATCAGCGGTTCACAGTAGCACAAGAGGTGTATTGGAGTTTCACGCTCTTGTTCGCAGACTCTGCATATGTCAGTGTCCTTAAGTTTCATGTTGTAGAGGTGTCTATTCAACTTGCAGTGGCTGGTCAAAGCCCTAACCATCACGCTCAAGTTACTCCTGTTAAGCTTTAATAGCTCGTCAGTGCGTTTGCGAGAGTATGGTTCGATTAGTGCTTTTGAGTGTGTCATCCCGGACGTACTGTGCCAGTCTGCTTTCGCCTCGTTAAGAAGGCGAGTTTTTAGGTATTGCATGGCCTGGTTCTTTGAGATACCACAGATAGGCTCTGGGCCGAACTGTATTCCTTGAGCCCCAGCCCTGGCTAGTTCATGGGCCTTCTCATTGCCGGTTATTCCAGAATGACCTGGCACCCATTTGAGAGTGATCTTGTTCTTTTCTCCCAGGTCTTTGAGTTTTTTCACACAGTCTTTTACTAGCTTTGATTTAAGTGTGATATTGTTTATTGCTAGTAAAGCTGCCTGACTGTCTGAATTAATTACGATTTTTTGGTTTACGTAGTTTCGTTGGCGGTTCGCTTGTACACATTCAATTATGGCACAGACTTCCGCCTGGAATATAGTGGCATACCTTCCCAGGTTTATGCTTTCGCTAACCCTGGGTCTGCCCCCATATATGCCACATCCTACGTTAGCCCCCATTTTGGAGCCATCGGTGAACCACACCAGACACCCGTCATTTAAGGGATCACTATGTCGGCCTTGCGCCCAGTCTTCCCTCTTGGAGATTTCCACAGTGAAATTCTTGTGGAAGTTAACTTCTGGAAGCAAGACGTCTGTCGTCATTGCAAGAAGTGGACATTCAAACACTTTTTAAAAGTGATTCAGTAGCAAAAAGAAAAACATTAAAATATGTTCTACTTTTTTTATTAAAAAATTTAAGTTATTTGGATGAATATTTTCAAAAAGTCAGAAAAAAAATTATTACCGAAAACTATGAATAATCGCGGAACATACATGGGGGTGATTCGGGTACTCCAAGAGGTGCTCTAACTCTGGACTTACGCTTGACACTATTTATTGGGACACCCAATATATATATACGAGGGCCGTTCAGAAAGTAACCTCCGGTTGATTTAAAAAAAAAATATTTTAATATATACATCTTACAACTACATCTTTGCACTATTTTTCACATAGTCTCCATAGCGATTGAGGCACTTATCGCATCTCTTCACTAGCTTTGAAATTCCTTCTGCATAAAAATCACTCGCTTGTGCCTGGAGCCAGCCTGTGACCGCATCTTTGAACTCTTCGTCGCCATCAAACCACTGGGACCCGAGCCATTTCTTCATGTGCATGAAGAGCTGATAATCGCTTGGCGCCAGATCTGGGCTGTGAGGTGGATGGTTGATAACGTCCCATTTGAAGGACTCAAGAAGGGCCGTTGTTCTGCGAGCAGAGTGAGGGCGTTATCGTGCAAAAAAACGATACCGGAAGTCAGCATACTGTATAGCCCGTCATAAGTTTTTTAGTGTTTCACAGTACACAGCATAAAGCTCACAATGAATAGCTGCTGCAGTATATCCATTGGCTATAAAAAACTATATGACAGCACGCACTTCACATTTGGCGGGGTTTTCTATTGCAGCACACATTTCAAACTATCACAAAAACTAAACTAGCGCAGGTACGACGTTCATTCGACCACGGCTTGATGCCGACTGACCGGCTGAGTGCGTGAATGCACAGATGGCGTCGCTACTACCCCCACAACCCACACTGTGACAGATCGGAGGTTACTTTCTGAAAGGCCCTCGTATATATATATATATATATATATATATATATATGAATGTAGCTAAATAGCTGTCTCCTGAAATGTTGGCAAATCCTGGCCAATATCCTGGTGATAATGTTGGCAAATCATCAGCAACCCCGCCGCCAGTACGCCTCATTGATTGTGCATGTTGTGCACATGTCTTTTTTAAAGTACACTTTTTATCAGCCCTCTAAATATCAAAGATGCCATTTATACAATCGCTGCGTCGTGGGATGAACTCAAAAATGAAACCTTGCGGAAATCATGGCGAAAGCTTTGGCCGGAAGTGATGAATGAAAATGACCAGGTAGATAACGATCAAAACAGCGACACACAGATAATTGTTAAAGAAGTACAAACTCTAGATCCGAATGTTACTTCAAACGAAATTGAAGAGTGGATAACCGAATGTGACAAAGATTGTAAAACCTATCAAGAACTCGATGATGACCAGATTGTTTCCACTGTTTTAGAACACGACGGTGAGGAACATGTGAAGAATGATGACTGTGATTGTGAAGAAGACAGTGTTACCAACTCTCAAAAATATTTATCCCTAAAGTTTGTGTCAAAACCCCTAAAATCGCCTTAATTATTGAGTTGTCCCCCTAAAAAATATTTACAGTATACGCTGCCCTCACGCCGCCATATGCACAGGCTATAAAATATAAAATAACCGCCAGTGGCGCCAGTATTGCCGCCAGTCACCACCACAGAGTACCTTTAATAGTTACCACAGAGTGGTTGTAGAATTACGAACTGGATGTTATAAGTCGGTAGGTCAAGAAATAAATATTAATGTTTTTGTTGGCTACATTGATTCACACGAGCGCCATTTGTAAATTTATCTTATACATTTTTTTAAATATATAAAGAGTCAAAAAATCCCTAAAAATACCCCTAAAAATTTGGTTCCCTAAAAAAATCCCATCTCACTTATTTAGCCCCTAAATCTAGGGGGAAAACCCCTATGTTGGGAACCCTGGAAGAAGACGAACCCGCTACCCGGATTTCACACACCGATGCCAAGAACGCTTTTGACATAGCTCTGCAATACATCGAGCAGAACCCAAGCTCAACTCCGATGGACGTCTTATGGATAAACAAATGGAGGGACACTGCAGCTAAGTCTAGAATTTCATCTGCTAAACAAAAATCAATAACTGACTTTTTTTCTAAGTAGTTTGTTTCTTTATTGTAAAAGGATTGCATAGGTATTTAAGGTTCCTTTATTTCAATGTAAAAATGTGATCTTTTGTATTATTCTGAATGTAAATTAATAAATATTGACTTCCCTCGGATAATCCTACCTTTTTTGCGTTCCGATCTTGCCCCCGGTCCCGAAGGTGACGGATTAGAGGGGTTCTACTGTATGTATTTTCGGTTATTTTGTTTTTGGTAGCACTCTTTTTTTTGTGTGGTCACCCAATCTATTTGACGATACACGATTTCAAAGTAGATTGTGTTCAAGAGTTCCAAATTTCGTAGAATCGGTATTGAAACTGGATCGAATTGGAATTGGATTGAAATCGAAACTGATTTCCAGAGTAAGCCTACTGAGCGTGCTTACAACGAGATTAAACGGCAGGAGACGGCCGGCGATAAGTAGTAAAGTGTCGTAGTAAGGGGTCAGCGTGCTACTCGAGCGAGTGACCCGAACGGGCAGACGCGTGAGGGCAGACTACGTTGACGGACGTCTATAATATGCGCCAATTTTTTCATACTCTTCGTTTAACTAACTTTTTTTTCTAACTGATTATTACTGTACACAAAGAAATTTAAATAATTCATTTTTTCGTATTCTTTAATTTGTTTGTTTAATATCTTTTCCTTGTTTATATAATACTTATAAATCTTACTACTTTTACTATTTATTTTGCTTTTTACTTTCTTTTATGCGGTTGCCTAATAATCAATCTAAACTAATTTATAAGAATTTGGATTATTTATTGTTTACTTTAATATTTCGTGTCATCAAAAATATTTTTTTTTGTCCTATCAGAATTTCTTGTCTAGATTACTTAATTTACAAATAGTGTTTTTATAAATCTTTGTTTTTATTATCTCCTGCTATTATCTTTCTAGTTTTATAGTTCATTCATTTCATGATTATCAGTAATTTTACAGTTCATACTTGGTTAGATAATAAATTATACTATTAACAATTATTATATTTTAAATTTGTATTTAATAAAATAATTGCTGCTTTCTTTTTATATTAAATATTATTACCTACATATTCCATTGTCAGTTTTTTTGGTTTTATGTAGGTATTTTTCATTTTTCCTTTTAACAATTTTTTTTTCTTGTTATTTACTATTCGATTGTTTTTTTTATTTTATTTTGTTGCCTAGTCACAAGCTTTTTTAAATAATAATTCAATAATTATTATTTAAACAAGTTTAATTTTAATTTTGATTGTAGATTTAACACTTAAATTATTTATATTAATATCTAAAAACGTTAAGCGTAGATGTGAAAAAGTATTACGAGAACAAAGAATCTATTAATTACATAATTGAAGTACTGGCAAATATGATGATGGCATCGACTATAAATGAAGTTGATAGTTTTATGAAAATTATATATATATATATATATATATATATATATATATATATATATATATATATATATATATATATATATATATATATATATATATATATTGACTAATACTCGCCACGTTAATGAAGTGTGTTGCTTACAAGGCAGCCACTAAAACGTATTGTTGATAATAAGACAATCACATTAACTGTCATTGAAAATGATACAAAAACCTGTGAAGGAGAAGAAAATTCAATGTCTGACATCAACTATGAACCATTATATAAAAATAGCCCGTTTCATAAAAGATTTGTAACATTATCTATGAATATCAAAATCTATGACACTGGTACTACAGAAAATATATTATATAAACCACAATTTTACAATGTTATACTAACGAAATACGTTCCTTTAATTCCTCTGTGGTCGAATTTATTGAAAACAATAAGGGTTAATAATGCAGTTGTAGAAAATTGTTTTGGAATTCTAAAAAACAACATTTTAAATAATGTACCAAATATGAAATGTTCGCAATTTCTTAGGAAGGAAAGAGAATACGTTTTAGCCAAAACAAAAGAGTTAAAACATAAAATAAAAAAATCACGCTTAACTAAAGAAGCAGAAGAGACGTGGCTGAAACGGACACCCAAACGGAAACGTACGCATTTTGATGGCCAATATTTAAAGAAAAAGAAGGGTATTGATATAAATATTACAAACCCAGTTTCGGCTAATACAATAATTCACAGTGAGCAAGAACTTACACAATGCGATCATTGCAACGGGTGGGTCTACAAAGAATTCATCGATCATGAAGTAACACCGGACAATATTTTTGAATGTGATTTTTGCATATCAGGTTTTCAAATGCGAAATAATGCAGAAATAAGTATTTACGCCAAAATTGAGAAAAGTACCACAAATATAATTTCATTACCATTTTTTGCAAATGGACTGGTGAAAGATATATACTACTACACTAAAATGCCTTCAAAAAAAGGATATGTAGTTTTAAAGCAAAACGGTTTAAGCCATAATTTGAAATAAAATAAATAAATCTTTATTATGACATATACATGTTCATAGATTTAAACTTAATGTACTTATTACGTAATTTATACATAGGTACCATTTCAGAGTCCTGTAAGTACACTATGAGTGAAAACGTCGGCAGTAGGGTAAGATGGGGGAATGGCGGTCAGCGGGCAATGCCAGTCACGTCAAAATTTGACACTTGCAAAAACTTTCGGTCATCAGTACTAGTGTCGCCATCTAGTATGCGACCGAGTAAACTTATTGACCAAGCGGCACCATTTTCCTTCGCGCGCAGTGAGTTTGACAGCTGTGTACAGGTTTGGACGTGTTTTGTTGTAACAAAATTGAAAATTTGGCTAAAGGTACGAGTAAGCTTTAAGTGATTTATACCAATCAATATGCTAGTGTGTCGAATGTGCTTGTTGAATTTTATGACAGTTACTTACGTTTTTCGCGATCAACCAAAAAAACCGTTGTCGTATTTTGGGGTTATGGCAATCATTCTTAGCGGGCAATACCGGTCAGTGACTGGTATTACCCCGTATCGAATTATAAGACAATTTATTGTTTGATTGTTTGTTAATTTAATGTCTTATTTATACTTAAACAGATGCCGCGACACAGGGAAAGAACCACAACGAAAGGAAAATGGACAAAAGAAGAGTTAGCAAAGGCTCTTGAAGCCGTTAGTGCAGGGAATTCTATAAGGTCAACTGCCAAAAAGTTCAGCATCCCCTTCAGTACGCTACAAGAGCGCATCAAGAAGAATGTTCCAGTTACAGGTCCTTCTCTAGGAAGACATTCTACTTTTTCGCCAGAAGTAGAAAAGAGTATGGCTGAGAATATAAAACTTCTAGCCAAACTTTTTTACGGCCTAAGTCCATTGCAAGTTCGTAATGCAGCTTTCATTTATGCCGAGAAACATAACATAAAGCACAAAAGAGAAATCCTTCAATAACTATTCGCCAACCAGAGGCAACCAGCATGAATAGTGTGACAGCATTTAACAAAGACAAAGTTAACTTGTTCTTTCAAAACTTGAAAGACGTTATGGAAAAACAAGTTTACTGGATTTAAAGTGTGCAATATGGATGAGACTGGCGTGACCACCGTGCAAGACCCTGGTACAATCATTGCCGAAAAGGGACAGAAGAGAGTCGGTTCAATTACCAGTTATGAAAGGGGAAAAAACATAACTATAATTTGCGCCATGTCGGCTTCAGGATCCTACATACCTCCAATGTTTATTTACCCACGGCAGAGAATGTCACCTCAGTTGTGCAAAGATGGTCCTGCTGAAGCTATTTACCACTGCTCCAAAAATGGCTGGACAAATGAAGAATTGTTTCTAATATGGCTCAAGCATTTTGTCAAATGTGCTAAACCATCTGCTGATGAACCTGTCCTACTCATATTAGATAACCATTACAGCCATTCATCTTATGCAGCATATATGTTTTGCCGAGAAAACTTTATCGTTGTGGTCTCTATTCCACCCCACACATCGCACAGGATGCAGCCTCTAGACGTGGTGTTTTATGGACCCCTAAAAACGCGTTCAGGAAGGAGTGTGATTTATTTATGAAAAGCCACGCTCTGCAAAAAAATAGTCCGTTTGATGTGGTTTCTATATTAAACAAAGCCTACTGTAACACAGCAACAATACAAAAAGGGGTGTCTGGGTTTAAAGCAACTGGAATTTTTCCCATCGACCCCAGTATTTTTGAAGAAGACTTCCTGGCCTCAAACTATCTGTTGGGTGCCAGAAATGACTCAGTAACAGTCGACCAATACGAAACTATGGACCAAGACCAAGCAGGAACTGCACCTGAAGTGAATAGTCTACCTGGTCTACCTGGAATAAATACTCCAATTCAGACCCAAAGAGATCTGCCAACAACAGCCCCTGAGGTCAATAGTCTGCTTGGAACTAGTACTTCAGTTCAGATTACTGCAAATCTTTCAGACATTACAAATATTCTTCCAGAAGGAAATATTGTCATCGTGACTCCAAGTAAAACTTTATTATCTCCATTGCCACTTCCAAAAACGACCGCTGCACGCGCAAGCACCAAACAGCATTCTGCAATCATGACAGCAATGCCTATAAAAGAAGTACTAGAAAATAAGCTAAAAAAGAAAGAGGAAAAACAGTTAAAATTAAACAGGAAACTTACTAAAAATATGAAAATAAATACAAACCCAAATACAAATACGAAAGCTAACAAGACAACTAAGAAAACTACTCAAAAGAAAAATGCTGGTATAGATATTAAAAAAAGACAGCGCAAGAACACCACATCAAAGTCCTCTGAAGAGTTTTCGTCTTCAGATGAAGAAATTTTGTCTACCAAGCGAAAGATACTTCAATTTAAGTCTCCTGACACAAATATAACAGATGAAACTTCTCCAAAAAATAAAGAATTTTGTTCAATTTGTAAAGAGTTCGGAAAGAATGAAGTATGGTATAGATGCCGAAGTTGTGGGCGGTGGACTCATGAAGAATGCAGTAGGGCTGATTCCCCCGAGTCCTATGTATGCGATTACTTTGATAGCAAGCGTAAGGTTCTCAGACGTTCAAATTTTTGATTTTCATTATCAAAACATAAATAATTAATAATATGTTCGGTTTTAGTTTATTTTGTTTATTTAGTTTTAGTTTATTTTGGTTAAACAAGAGAGTTTATTTTAGTACAAATATAAAAAGATAAAATAGTTTGAATCTAAGTCAAAGAGAGTTCTTAGCATCTCAGTTTGTGATTTTAAAAGAAAAAATAATAATAATTTTGTTTTTTTTTTAATGATGTTATTTTTGGTTAAAATATAAAAAATGTTTGGGTTCATTACAGATAAAATATTAAAATTTTAAATAATATGAAAAAATGTTGTTTTATTATGTTTTGTGACATTTTAAAAGAAACCATGGGTTATTTTTTAATGACCGGTGATACCCCAACATTAAAACGCCATAACCCGCACCTGCGGGTTATGGCGATCGACGGAGGCTTTTACATTATAATTAAAAAATATAACCTGTAATAGATTGATAATTTGCCTCATATATATCTATAGCCTACTATATAAGCTATGTAAAAAGTTAGTTACCTATACCGTATGTCCCAGAAATAAAATATAAAATGGATTACTGCTTAAGTGACCGCCATTCCCCCATCTTACCCTAGTAATAGTGAAAACTGTGTTACAACCGCCAGCGCCCACCCCTATAAACATATGTAAACATTTTTATATCTAAGAACACACAACATATATATAAAAGTAATAAATGGGTCTATATTCAAAATTATTAATGTTAATTCATGAAGTAAAATAGATCAAACAAACAAAAAATATAGGTTACAATGTAACTGCGCTCAAACGCCAAACTACCCATTCAGTTTCAGGAGTTCTTCTGTTTCAATAGTATAATTTAGAATCTAAACTCTAGATTTCTAAACTTTAGATTGTGAAGCCAATTTTGTATTTTAATTTTACAATTATGAATTATTAATTGACGATTATCAGTCACTAAATGGGCATAATTATCTCACGAAGTTATGCTATAAGAATCGTAGTTGATCACAGCATGTCAATTTTTAATCCAAATAAATATAATTTAGTAAGCGTTGAGAAATCAACATATATATTTAAAAATAATCTTATATCAAAGGAACTAGCCTTGGTGATTTTGTCTATAAAGAAAAAAACAATTCAAATAATAGATCCAATGGGAAATGAACAAGTTCTTACACCAATATATATTTGTGCAATGCAAACGTTTTTGAAACTGCGAAAAATCGCAATAGATTTAACCGTGGTTATACAAAACCATCAAAAACAGACAGATACTTATAATTGTGGAGTGATCATTTTATATATTATTTTTTTTAACAAATTTGTTTGTTAAAATTCTTTGTTAACGAACAAGAGTTTTGATGATTATAGATGTGAATTAAAATATACATTATTACAAAATAGCTCGTAATGTTCAATAACCGTTTTATATGTGGAATGGAAATAACTAAAAATCTAAATAATTACTACTGCAATTCATGTAAAAGATTAACTCATAAAGAATGCATAATAGATCGCAAGACACTGAAAACGCCAAAGCTACAAAGACAAAATATAAACCCAGATGCATGCGAACTATGCTTGGTTTATATAAAAAATAATATCAGGAAAATCAAGTAATATATGAAACATAAATACATAATTATGTAAGTAACAACTGTGTTCTATGGGCCAACTTAATATTATAACATCAATATTAATTCGTAATATTAAGAAAATTTATTGTACATATTTGTATCAATTTATTTTTTGTTACCAATTGTAGCAAATCAAACAATGCTGCAATAAAACACAAAGTTCATCGTCATCTGAAATAGGGTCAGTTTCAAAAAAAAATGTACATTTTATAAGATTTTTTGTCCCAAGTAGATTATTTTTATTTTAAGCCAGTTATTAAAAATATGTTCCTGATTCATTTCAATAATTCACATACTTATATTGCGACTAACTCCATTTTCAACTCAGGCTAATATAATGTTTTTTATAATTAAATAATTTATTATCACAAAAAGGATTCCGGTATAAAAGAAACGTGTCCCACTAAAGCCCAACCCCAAACTTTACAGATCACAAATATATGGTAGCTTTTATTAGAAAAAAGAATTCATCAACATACTAAATATGAATTAAAGTTTAATAAAAAAAAATAGAATTATGAATATTATTTATAATTTTTTTTATAATAATGTATATAAATTTGTCCCATAATATTTTCATTTTTGTTATTCTAATTTGTAACATAATTTTAAAAAAATATTTGGTAGAAATGAAAATTTAAATACTGACAGCACCAGAAGCCAACTTAGTACGTATAGGTGGCGCTACAAGTGCGTCGGCCATTTCATTTCGTGACAGCAATATGAGGTGATGACATCGTCGTGGTGAAATTAGACAATTATTTAGCATCATTCCAAGTTATTTGATATAATTTGTTTTATGTGTTATATTAATCTTTTGATACATAACAATAAGATGCACCGAACTTAGATTTACGAAGAGGTCAATAAGTGTATTAATTAATTTAAGGTTATCATTCGTACACGAGGTATCCATTCATTTTTGTAACTTTTTGTTATGTTTTTTTTTGTAACGTTACAAAAATGAACTGTAAGGCTATTCATATAAGTGTCAGTATGTTACACATCAAATTATAGGTCTACAAATGCTTTAAAAAAAGGTATACAATTCTGTTGAATTTGCTCAATCAATATCGAACCTTATGTGTAACATAAGGATAAGCGTCGATTGAAGAAATTGACAGGTTTGTACTTTTATAACTTGATGTATGGCTGTCAGCACTACTTATACGAAAAAAATAATAGTTTTTTTGTTACAGCGCATCCCTTACCTTACCGGAAATAATATACTCCTCCTCCCCTCACCCGATAGGTTTCGGTAAATTAGGAACCTCCTCCTTTTTTTAAAGTCGGCAAAAATATTACATTCTAATACTTTTCTTTTTTTCTTGTGGTTTCAGAAATAAATATGCCTTTATCTAATAGTGAACGACAACGACTGTATAGAGAAAGGTTGAAAACACAAAATCCTGAAAAATATGAGGAAATAAGGCTAAAAAATTTAGAAAGAATTAAAAAGAATTATGTACGTGTAAAACAACTATCCGATAACCAAAGAAAGATAAGACGCAGGACTTGGCGGAAACTTAAAGAAAAAAGTAAAATGAAGAAAAAAATAATAACAAAGAAAATGAAGAACAAAATCCAGAAAAACATTGCACAAAGAAAAATAGCCATAGAAAAATATATAAACATATTTACTATAAATTTCAAAAGAAACATAAATACCAAGAGGAAAAAAAAGATGAAAACAAGAATTGATACATTGAGAAAAAAAGTATATAGATACAAAATATTAGCTGAATTCCAGCAAGAAAAGGCAGAAGTTATAGAAAAAGAAAAAGTTCGTGCTTCTTTACAGACGGACCTTTTGGCCGAGCTGTTAGAGACGCTATATAAGAAGTGTGCGACAAACATTGAAAAAAATGTACTAAAAAAAATTGTAGATGACCCTTTGGTCAAAAATTACAAATTAAAAACACGATTGGCTCAAACTTTTGGCTTGAAAGGCAGAATCCGCAACTCAACTGCTAAAACCAAAAAAGAACAATATATTGCCAATGCAATAGAACAATTCTTTTTACGTGACGATATAAGTCGAGCAACAGCTGGAAAAAAGGAGACTAAGACTTTTAACAAAATAACCCTTAAGCAGGCCCCGGACGTATGCTTCCCACATAGATTTTTTTACGTCGTAGCCAGGTTTTGGTGAATAAAAGCCCACAATCTGTCAAAATCTAATCTTGCATATATACTCTATGGTTCTAAATACTTAAACTCGGTGTTTCCGAACGCATGTGTCATTGACAGCCAGTTGAATTTTTTACTACTGTTGGAGAGGTGATTTTACGCGAGTGCAACTGTTCGGATGCAACGAAAAGGTCTTCCTAAGGATTTAGCAATTCAAAAAGCTCGAACTCCGGAAGAGCGGCAACTGATCAAGGAAAACAAACTCGAACCAGGTGAGTTTACTTTCCGCGTTTGCCCTCCTTCAGCTGTAATAAAATGGAAAGACACAAAAGATGTTTACGTAATTACTACTGCTATTGACCCTAAAAGAACTGAAACAATACAAAGAACCCAAAAGGATGGGCAAAAAAAGAACATACTTTGCCCATCTGCGATAGCAGAATATACAAGACATATGGGTGGAGTAGATCATTTTGATCACTTCCGAAGTTCGTATTCCATAGGTCGCAGATCTAATAAATCTTGGTTAAGGATGTTCTGGTTCTTTTTTGAGAGCGCTGTGATTAATTCGTATATTTTGTATAAACACAAAAATGAAACCCGCCAAAACATTCACAGGGATTTTAGATTGCGATTGGCCAGAAGTTTGAAGTCTCAACATCTCACACTAAAAAAACAAGATCCAGTTATATTCAAAAACAAAAAAGGCGGAGTTTTTGGTGTGCCTGACGAGATAAGATTGAGCCCGCAAGGACATTTTTTGAAATTGTCGACTTTCAAGCGTTGCCGATTCTGCAGTACACGCAAACATGAAAAGCGTTCCAAATACATGTGTGAAATTTGTAACATTACATTATGCGTTGATCCATGCATGAAAGCGTTCCATCTAGCTTCCTCTGGTGCTGGGGCATAAATATATTTCATTTATACATGTCATCAAAAAATTATAATAATTACAGTTATGATTATAAAACGAATGCATAATATTGTTGTTTTATTTCAAACTCTTTACAAAATAAAAGTAAATAAATGAAATAAGTACATAAAATAAATATATTATGAACAGACTAGCCTTCACCATTTATATATAGATATACAGATAAGAGTTGTCTCTACCCAGGCAATGGGATTATGTTTTCCCACATCATTTTTTCAGCTATTTCAGTGTTTTTTCAGTAATTTGTTGATAAGGAATCGGAAAGGGCGTTATTTTAAGCCTAAATCTATATATAACACTTAATATACAGTAGCGGTTTATCGGGGCCTGTTTAAGGGATAAAAATGCAAAAGAGATTGCTACTTGATACCTTAAAAAATACACATAAAAATTTGTAAATGACACTGGGTTAGCGATTTCTTATGCAACTTTTATAAGAAGAAAACCATTTTATGTTTTAAGCCCGGAATTGTCTGACAGAGATACTTGTGCTTGTAGAAAGCATGCGAATATGGATTTTAAATTTGTTCCTTAAAAAAAGCAAATGTATCAATGGTGCCCTATAAAGATTTGAAGGAAGCAGTAAAAGCGACTGTTTGTGATGAGAAATCAAAAAACTGTATGTATTCCGACTGTAGGGTTTGTGAAGAAAAAAAAATTAACTATGACTACTCATCGACATATCAGGATGCTAACATTTCTTGGATTGAATGGAACCTCAAAAATCATGAATATGATAAGAATGGTGAAAAGAAAGTGACTAAAAGGATGATTAAGGAGAATCAAGCAAGATTCATTAAAAAACTTTATAGAGAAGTTTGAGTCGGAATTTCGGGCTTATAAGGTGCATTTATTTAACATCACTCATCAGTATAATTCTTACAGAGAATTGAAAGATAATCTTAAGTCTAATGAAATGATTTTACATTGCGATTTCTCAGAAAATTACGCTTGCAAAATGCACCAGAAAGTTCAGGCTGTCCATTTTGGCGGTTCCCAACAAATATCTTTGCATACCAGTGTACTGTACAAAAATAATGAGAAAGCTCAATGCTTTTGCACATTTTCAAATTCCATAAGTCATACACCCGAAGCAATATGGGCACATCTACAGCCTATTTTGATCTATATTCAAGATAAGACGGACCAAGATTCTGACGGACCATCATCCCAATACAGACAAAAGAAATTTTTTTTCCTCTTTAACAATGTTATGCATTATTTTGGTCTAAAGGGCACTTGGAACTGCTTCGAAGCGTCCCATGGTAAGGGCGCGGCTGATGGAGTAGGAGGATTTATAAAAAGACTACTAGATAGGAAAGTATTACACGGAATTGATATAAATAATGCTCAAGATGCATACAAAAGATACATGTATAGAAGTGTATAATATTGAAGAATGTGAAATTGAAGAAATTACAGAAAGTTACAAAGAAGTTTTAAAATCATTGATAGCAGTACCTAATACGATGAAAATTCATCAGATTTTGACAAATGTTGACACAAATACAATTTCATACAGTAGTTTT
Source organism: Scirpophaga incertulas (assembly GCA_036419045.1). Classification (NCBI taxonomy): domain Eukaryota; kingdom Metazoa; phylum Arthropoda; class Insecta; order Lepidoptera; family Crambidae; genus Scirpophaga; species Scirpophaga incertulas. Next base: position 18,419 of record JAYEAL010000143.1, on the reverse strand, counting down.
AGCTGTTTTTGCGACAATTCTGTGAAAAAGAGGATTTTGCAGTTGTTTTTCTTTAAACAAACACAATTTGTTAAGGTCGAACAAATCGGTTAAAAGAATTTGTTATGAAAGCTCTTCAAGTTCTTATGAGTTATGTCCACCCAAACGTCGAATTTTATGAAATTTGCCTTCGTCAATGTCAGCTGAAAATGTAAGTTTGAATAGTGACAAAATTATTTATTCTAAAAATATAGCACCTGCATTATCTGAAGAAATATTTGACATACAACCCGCAAAGAAAGTTGTAGAAAAGAGCCGTCCTAATCCGAAAATAACAATTCTAGAATCAGTTAAAGTTAATTACAGCAAAAAAAGATTATTGAATATTGTAAAGAATGCAAACGACTACAATATTTCTTCAAATGATATAAGGATGGATTTTAAAGAATTGTTTGTCACAAAACCCATATCTTCGGAAAATAATATAAATGAGCCCTCTTGCAGTTACTTTGATCAAAACATTAAGAATAAGTGTAATGTAAGTCCAAAAAAACGTACACATGACTTTTGTGATACAGATAGTGATGGTGAAGATTAATTTTACTAGATTTATAATTGTACCGGTAGTACAAACGGTGAGTAGTTCAGAGGGCTTTAGACTGTTCTAAAATAAATGACTGTTGTGTTTTTTTATTATATTTTATAAAGTATAAAGAGCATTAGTATTGTACATAAGTAAATTAAACAGTTAACTTTTGACACCACATTGTTTTGACTTGGTATATCTGTAAAGCCACTACATAGGCTATATAAATATCCTATTACAATAGCCTATTGCAATGTGGTGACATGCTATAAAGGGCTTTAATTAGACTATACAGATCACGGCTATGTTAGTTTCGTCCACTATCGTCGGTAGTGGGGATGTTTTTGCACTTGTTAAATAGCTCACTTTATATGAAAAATTGATTTCTGCTCTCTGAAGGTCATCGCTAGACTTACGCGCCGCGGCCTGTACAATAAGTTTGGAAAAGGGTATAACAAGCCGAAACGTACCCATGCAAGCAACACATGCAAGTAATACGATGGCACAGTCAGGAAAATATAAACGGAAAATAAAAATCTGGTGTACCATACTTTTTTTTTGCGTAAGAAATACATTTTGTATGGGAAACCCATTGAAGTTTTTCGCGATTTTCAAGTTTCTGACTATGCCATCGTTTTACAGATATATTATTAGAACGGGTAAGTTTCGGTTTGTTAGACCACCTACCAGACACCTTTAAAAAATATGTTAGGTATTTGCCTGATTTGCCTGTGATTATTTTTTATAAGCTATAAAGAACATTAGTGTCATACAAAATATAATGTGTCAAATACTTAATTGGAATCGTGGTTTTGTGTGATTCAAATGTCACACATCTATATCATCACTATTTTTAAATTAGTATAATTATTGTAAGGGTAGTTTATAAATTTGAATGTGAACATTTATCATCAGTATTTCACCCTATGTTTATTAAAGAAAAATGTTCATATTCAATTATATACTTTACCCTCAAAATATTTGTACTAATTAAAAAATAGTGGTGAATATAATAATGTTATCGGAAAATATCAAGAACCGTAAATTTATAAATTTTATTAATTTGTTATTGTCACCGGAATGACATATTTTAATATTTTCGATTACCTTTGAATGATGGAAAAATACCGTAAAAGCGATATTGTTAATTCATTGACATTGTTGATTAAGCGAGCTGGACAGAGATGATCTATTAACACTCAAGCCCAACACAACTTTGTGTTGATTCCATTGGGAATCGCGTATAGTATTACTGTATGTGCAAATGGGTTGTATTCTGTCTGTAATGTGTACTGTAGGAGTACTGTAAGTGTTATGATTGATATGCTGAGGACTACGCATATGCTATTAGCTATAAATCATAATCTACTAGAAAACTAATAGATGGACGGATATATTTATTACTTTATAGACTGATTTGTATGTATCATTGACTTCTCAGTTGCTACCTACCTATGTAATGTTCAAATATGAGTCTTTGGTGTAACTACAAATAAGAATATCCCAACTTTACACATTTCGATTATATAGGAAAAACACAAAGGTCAAGGCTAAACAATACGGTTACTACGATACAAAAGACTGACAAGAAGTTTGCGTACATATACCATGTCTATGATAAAGACCTATCAATGAATTATCTATTATAACAAACAAATGGGAAATGAACAGTTCGAGCAGATGAGTGTTATGAAGTAGAACCACCCAAGGCTCTTCTTATTATTTAAGCTATTATATTAATTTCAAATTGTTAAATTCTTATTAAAATATTGATTTGAACATCGAAACGATTCAAAATTTAACATAGATATCCTACCGTTCTCCAGAATATTTTCATTCTGGCCGCACCAATTATTCTGTTGGACGCCGATTGGTCGGAGCGTTATTGGATTAGAGGCGACGTCACTATTGACCGATCTGTTGCCTTCCTATTGGCTCTCGTGGGCAAACGGCGTTTAAGACTCGTTTGCGGGAAATTTTAAATTTGTAATCGAGAATAAAAATCGGTAGAAAATCGCATCGTTACAATACCCCCTCTCCTGAAAAAAAAAAACGCTGCCCTCAGCGTCCCAACATTTGTAAGCGAGCGAAGAACGACAGGACAGAAAGATGCCTATTAAAAAAATATCTCAAACTGAAATTACGAAAGAAAAATTATTGCCCAGCTGTTATATAGTCTTCTAGGTGCGAGTCATTTAAGCCTCTTAGGCAGATATTATGTAAAACACACGCAGCCAAAATGGTGGGTGCTATCTCTTCAGTTTTAAACATAGCTTAAAGTGCGTCAGCCTCCGAAATCTACCTTTTAGCAAGCAAAATGCACGTTCTATAATTTGTCTTCCTTGAGAATGCTTTTTATTAAAAAAAAATTCAGCCTGTAAAAGGTAATAATAATCATTGTTAAATTTGTGTATTTACATACTTAAAAAAAAAATAATTATAAAAATCATGTCTCACCCGTGGCAAATTTCCAAGGTTTTTGTATGGAGTAATACACCACAGCATCAATGGGTAACCTTTATCGGCAAGAAGGTATTCATTGCCTTGAAATAGTTGACTAGCGTCTCTATATAGAGGGAATTTTAAAAATTCGTGCATTATGCTCTGATCCAGGATATCCACAAAATGCATCTGTGAATACCAAAAGACAATGCCAAGATTTCTATGGCGCCATGCCCCACCAAATTTTTTCCAGTTACAAACATAATTTATACGAGTATATGAAATGATAGCTAAATATCTGCACTTTTGAAATAATAAAAGATAAATTATATTAAAGCAGAGGATCGCTGCCTTGTTACACACAAGTATGCTATTTTAAAATAGACGAGTTACGCCTAACCACTGCGAAACAGCCATAAACAGTATGGTCTATATGGCACTAAAGACAATTTCGAAAAAATATTTATCAATGAGCCAGAAACTAATATGACAAATTCGTTTAACTTCGTTTTTTATTCTTTCAGTTATACCGAACTCATTCAATTTAAGTTAATACAGATGGGCTTTATTTTTCATAAATTTTGCTACTCAATCTAAATCTGTTAACTTATAGTTAGAATAGTTACGCGTGGCCACTCGGTATTGCGCGAAACAACAAGCCTACAGGCAAGAGGGGGCGCCCCGCGGGCATCTCTCGCACGAGCGCTTGTTTGTTTACCTAATTCATGTCATTACGTGTTGTAATTAACGGAGAGTGCAGCGTTGTTTTAGTGTCAGTGAATCGAAATAAACAGTGTGAAGTGTTATTTTAAGTTACTAAGATGTATAATATAAGAGGAAAGACTTTATTAAGTTTATGCAATGAGAAAAAAGTGATTGAAAATGAAGGTTCCGTAACGAACTACTCTCAAATTCTCCAACAAGCCCGTTCAAGAGAAGACAAATCAAAGCTCGATTCACAAAGTGTAGCAGATGAGCATTTTGATTGCGAATCCACATCAATGATTAACTCCAGTGTACTTCAGCCGGTTTCTTCGAAAGAAAACGTGTTGGAGTCTAATCGTCAGAACTTTTCTTCACCAATTACTATTTGCGATCTTCAGCCAGTACCAATACCTACACTAACGTCCACGCCTATTCCAGAACTACGTAAGGAAGACCTGATTGAGTTAGATGGTACGTTTTATGAAGATATTGATTTAAACGATTTGGATTCCGTGAATGAAAATATACTGCTAGACTTCTCTATTCATAAACGAAGACCATGTAATATTAGCAACAGATTTGACGAAACGCTATATAAATCAAACAAGCTAGAGAAAGAAAACATTAAAGATTTAAATGAAAATTTGACCAGTATTGCACCATTAAATCAAAATTGTTTGGAAATTGAGAAAACTAAGAAACGTATTACAGGAAAACAAAATAAGAGCGAAAATTTAAAAAAGACTGGTGGTGGCCTTGAAGATAAGCGAAAAAATAGTAACAGCATGTCAAAAAGTGTAGAAAGTCTTGAAACTGAGAAAACCGAATCTAAAGGGAAACAAAAGAAGAGTGACAGTTTATCAAAAAGTCGAGAGAGTCTTGAATCGGAAAATACTAATATGTCTATCAAAAAACGGAAGAAGAGTAACAGTATGTCAGAAAGTCGGGAAACCGAGAAAAATAAGAAATTAAAAGGAAACCCAAAGAATAGTGACAGTTTTTCAATAAGTAGAGAAAGTCCTAAATCCGAAAATACTGGTAAGTTTATAAAGAAACAAAAGAAGTGTAATAGTTTGTCAAAAAGTCTAGAAACTGAGAATGAACCTAAATCTCAAGTGGAACGTAATAAGAGTGATAGTTTTTCAAAAAATCGAGAGAGTATGGAATATGGAAACACTAATAGGCATCAAGAAAAGCGAAAGAAGAGTAACAGCTTGTCGAAAAGCCAAGAAAATCAAGAAACCGGAAATATTATCAAACAATTGACAAATGAAGAACAGGCTGAGTCCTTGACAGATATATCTAATGCTTCAAATAATAATAAGTCAAATAACTGTAACAAGAAAAGAAGAGAAAGAAATGAGAAAAAACGGTTAGATGCAGAAAAAGAAAAATATAAAATAAAACCAGCCTGTGCACAGACTTGTAGAAAAAAATGTTGGGAAAAGTTCTCTGAGCAAGACAGACAACAAATTTGGACAAATTTCAGGAACTTGACTAAACAGAATCAAAGAAATTTCATTACCAGAAATGTGATTAGACATCGCAAAAAATATATAACAACGGAAAATTCAAAGCGTCACAATACTCTGACGTGGACTTTACGTAATATTAAAGTATGTAAACCTTTTTTTTTAAATACTTTAGGATTCTTTAATGCACAAACTGTTATGACAATACTAAAAGCAAATTATAAAATGGGAGTAACAGATATTTACACGCAAGAAGCAGCACCGGAACAGCGAGGGACTAAGAAACCTTGGAACGTTTTCCCAGAAGGTTACAAGAAAGGAGTCAAAGAATTTATAGAAAATGTGAAACCTACAGTTTCGCATTACAATCTAAAACATGCACCGAATAGGCGATATCTGCCTTGTGGGGTGTCTTTCCGTGATTTGTTTAAAGCTTATATTTTACATTGCGAGGAAACCAATACCAAAAAATGCAGCTGGACATATTTTCATAATATAGTCAAAGAAATGAATTTGTCCACTGCAAATCCAAGACAAGATCTATGTACAACGTGTCAAAAGCATAAAGATATACATGACGATGAGAACCATAATATATGTTCTGATTGCGATTGTGAAGTGTGCACAGAGTTTCCTACTCATAAGTTCAATTACACTGAATCCCGCAAATGTCTTGAAAATGATCTAAAATGTGATAGTCCCACAGTTAAAGTGTTTACAGTAGACATGCAAAAGGCAATTTGCATGCCTAAATTAACCATCAAAGACTATTATTTTTCCAGAAAGTTAGTGCTTTTCAATGAGACTTTTGTTTCCCCAGGGAAAAATGAACAGGCGTACTGTATAGTTTGGCACGAAGGAGAAAGTGGACGTAAAGCACACAACATTGCATCAGCGTACACATATTTTATAGTAAATATTGCACGAGACTATAAAGAAATAGTATTCTATTGTGATAATTGCACTGCACAGAATAAAAATAAAATTCTGTTCACTGCTATGATAAGATTAGTTAACTCAAAGGCGTTAGTGAATACAGAAAAAATAAAATTTGTGTACTTTGAACCAGGCCATACATTTATGGCAGCCGATACAGTTCATGCAAGCATAGCTAACAAATTTAATAAAGTAAAGGAGATGTATGATTTATCAGACTTTACGGACAAAATGAATAAATCACGAAAAAACATGAGCATTCAAAAAATTACGCATAAAGATATGATTTTGTTTCAAGATCAATTGTCAAAGAAATTTCCAAAAGACTACAATATAATGGCATTAAAAATTGTGGAATTTCGTCGAGGTTCAACAAGTTTATTTGCTAAAAATTCATATGTTACCAGAGATTTCAAAGAAATTAATGTAATGAAGAAGAAGTGCTTAAAATTAGATGATAACAATATTGATTTTATCAGTGAAATTCCAAAAGAAGTACATTGTCGAGGTATAAGTGAAATAAAAAAAAAGGAATTGATGGAATTATGTAAATCAATGCCACTGACACGGCAAGCTTTTTTTGGAAGTCTTGTTGTAAATGAAAATGTTTGTGATCTAGACACTGTAGTAGACAATTCATAATTTTAATTGAAAATTTTAATAAACGAATTTAAAAATATGTTTTTTTTTTACTCTCCCAATATTGATCGTCGCGTGACTAAGCCACGTTTATTTAAAACATGTCAAACACATCTAATATAACTATTAGTTAGAATAGATAGGATTTCCATGCATTATATGTTTCTGATTGCACCTAACTCTTCTAACAAATGACGCATAACCACGTTTGTATGAAATTATGGTTATGCTAAGCTCGTTTATCTTGATTAAAAAAACTAAAATAACATATACAAAAAAAATAAATATAACAATTTATTCGAGGAACATTCATGAAATTTAATTTAACTATTCCAACTTTATATTACTTTTTATGAATATGATGCAAACAATTGTTTATTCAAAACTTCTAAGCCGTTTTTCTCAAAACTGTGTTTTTTGAGATAGCAGACTTGTGCGTGACACGGCAGATCGGTAGTTATGATGGTATAAACAATATGATTTTTTTTCACAAATATTAAGTTTATCTTAGACTTTTTTATAAGATGCAATTTTTAGTAGCCATCTACTATATCCTAAAACAATAATAACAACAACTAATTGTTCTAACTATAAAAAAACAATTTTAAATCCAGTTCAAGTAACCTTATATAATTATTTTATGAACAGCTCGTTAAATTACCTATAATTGAGACTTCATTTGACAATAAAGGTCCTATTTATTACTTAGTATTAGAAGTCTCATAAAGTATTTATGTACTTACACAAGATATCTAGAAACTTGCTATAGGATTATTAGTTATCTGTACCCACCAAAGGTTCAGTGCATTGTCAAAATTATAAAAAATATTACAAATAATTGATAATTATTATTATAGTGGCATATTAGAAACAAAGAAATAAAAATAATTATACTTATTTTAGTTTTTATTCATTAATAGTTACTAAAATGTTATCTAAAAACATAGCTGGAGGAACTACATTGTCTTCATGTCGGGCATAACCAAGATACCAGATGAGGGTCATTGTATGACAACAGCACCCAACTGTGCGTTTCCCTACAATGCAAGAGCAATAATATCCTAGAATATTATGTATACTATTCCTTGTAATAGGCTGAGCGTCTACTAATAAATAGGTGTAATATTGTCGACGGCTAACATGTCTCGATTTAATTCTTCCTCTGATTAAATATGGCATATTTCCTCCCATATTCCGAATTTCATCTGAATTTTCCAAATCTGGACACACCTCCACAGTGTATATTCCATTTTGTCGGACATGTTCCCCATAATATGAACATGCTTGTTTTATTTGATATGGCCCCAATGAAATTAAGCAAACTTCCTGAAGCTGCATAGAATATTTTTTTTCCCAGTCCGATACGCTGCAGGCTGTTCCTAAAAATCAACCAAAATCAATAACTATCATAATTTATTTTTTTTTCTTTCCTAGTGTCTCAATTTTGAGAACTTAATCTGTATACAGGGTTATGTAAAAAACATTAACTATCTCTCAGGGGTATATTACTGACATCATAAGCAACTACTTTTGTTCCATGACTTAATAATTCATCAGATTTTATTTAATCACACTTTCATATAAAAATAAAAAATGTACTCTAAATGTTTCGAACTCTACGTGTAGCTAGGCGCGCGACCGAGCTTTTACAACACGACGAAAACAGTGGTGTAGAGTACTTTTGCTCATTCCGAACTGTTGACCAATTGATCTGGAACCATTAAAAAAGTATTGCACATAATCATAAGTAGGTATGAAATATATATTAATGCTTGGTGAGTCGAGTATAAATGTTAATACATATAATAAAATCTCAGGTAATATTATAGATCTTAGTTTAAGCAAATTTGAAGTCGCAGTCAAAGATATGCTTGTAAAAAAAGCATATTTCAAAGTTTCTGATTATATGACAGATAAGACTGCTTGGGATTGACAAACTGATAATTGTCATTCCAAGTGTAACACTCTGTAAAATTTTGATAAAATCCAATAATTATTTTTCTCTTTGATAAAATCTGTTGCCATGTCCAATAACTGCACCAGGCATTTCTATTTTGTTTTGTCTCCTACACATTGAAACCATATTTGTGTAAACAATATTGACAATTATTGACTTATTTGTTTAGTTTTCTAACTATACTTACATTTTTTGTTGATAATTGTTGTGATATTCAAAATAAATGAGAAAATATTGTGTTCAAATTTACTTGTATTTCAAAAGTACAACAGATATCTTATGTCAAAATCAAACATCAAGCAACATAGATTATATAGCGTTATTTGTAACATAGATATTCTAACTATTACAACAATAATCATAAGATATTATTTAATAGTATTAAATATTATAATAATTATGCTGTTATTTGACGTCAGTAAGTGCCTGTAAAGGTCTTTAATGAATAAAGATTTTGGAGTTTGAGTTTGAATATGGACAATTTGATATGATTTACATGAATACATGCTCACCTGTAACTGTCCGGAGTGGCAAGTAACTATAGCACACTCAAAATTTGTTTCCGTGGGGCTATTGTGCACCGTCCTTCATTTGCCTGTCTCTCTATCAATATAGAAATCATATTTTCTAGTGTAGTTGCGGTTTCACTAGACATTCGAAAATGGCTCAGGCGCAAAACGTTCACTTCGCAAAATGTCCACTGGTCGCAAAAGGTCAATTTCGCAGTATGTCTCTTTCTCAAACGGTCCACTTCGCAGAATGTCTCTTTCTCAAAACGTCCATTTCTCAGAATGCCCATTTCGCAAAACGTCAATTTCGCAAAAAGTCTTTTTCTCAAAACGCCCACTTCTTCAAATGTCTCTTTCGCAAAATGCCCACTTTTATCTCTGCTTGCTAACAGAGACCAGAAACAAAAATCAAATGAATGCATGTTATTAACTTATTTACTATGTACCATATACCATACAGATAATTTTGATATAGCAAGTAAACAACACCGTTTAAAAGTATGTAATAATTTAATATAATTATTTTTCTTGATTGTAAAACTGTGTCAAAATTATTATATTTAAAGTCCAATGCTTTAAGAAAAGTATGTTGCTATTGTAAAACATGAAATTGTTTCGTAATACATCGCATATTTCCTGCCAACAATTATAATTATACACATAGTTAACAAACATAGTTCTTCAGTTAAACTGCTTATTTACTAAATTTAACATTAAATAGGTACACTTATAAGTTAATTGACTTTGTTACATATTAATTATTAATATTTGCACATCACATTTGCGATTAGTTTATTGGCAACATTTTGTAAAAGTTATGTAGGTAGTTCAATATTTTTTTCGCAAAGTTGTAAATGTCAGAAGTTTGTGGTTTTCCGTGTGAAAATAATCATAATTAGTGTTACTTTGTTAAAAATGGAGGAAGAAATACGCTTTATCACTAATCAAAAAGGACAATCAACCTTATACGTGGTGTGAATAGGTATAACAAACATAAAACGAATAAAAGTGGAAGCACTCTATGGCGATGCATAAACAGACGAGAATGCAGTGCATCATTATCACTCGACATTACAGGAAAAATTGTTAAAAAGGAAGCTCGGCATACATGCAAATCAAATGACGTCAAAAATATAATTCATGACCATATAGAGTACTAGCTTTTGCCCGCGACTTCGTCCGCGTGGAATAGTGACTTCCGGCAGATTTTTGGTTTTTCCCACATAGTTCCCGTTCTTGCGGGATTTTCGGAATGGTCGAGTTTCCGCAGAATTTTTAGTATTATTATGTTGATACAACTTAAACAAATTATTTCGACCAAATTTGGTACCATAAAAACGGTCATTGTGACTAAACCTTAAAAGATAGACATATGCCGTCGCGGACTTTTTTTTGATCATGTATAGAGGAATAATTCTTTCATACATATTTTTTGTGTATCTTGAACCGTTTTCGCAGCGCACGCAAAGAAAGCCTTCAAAAATGAATAATTTTCCCCGTTTTTTACACATTTACCGCTCTGTCTTTGCTCCTATTGGTCATAGCGTAATGTTATTTAGCCTATAGCCTTCCTCGATAAATGGACTATCCAACAAAAAAAGAATTATTCAAATCGCACCAGTAGTTTCGGAGATTAGCGCGTTCAAACAAACAAACAAACAAACAAACAAACAAACTCTTCAGCTTTATTATATTAGTATAGATTTAAAACAGGCAGTGTGTAAAGATCTCCGACCAATACAAAAGATTTTCGAAGAAAACGAAAGTAAATTACGAGATAAAGTGTCTGCTTCAAAATATGACTTGCTACCAACATTTTATTCTATTAAGGATACTTTGTATAGGACGCGTAAATCTTACCTGAATACTAGTACGTTGCATCACACTACTACTGCAACAGTAAGTATTCCGGAAGTACTAGGAAAGAATTTCCTGATATGTGAAGACGGCGAATGCGAAAAAATTATAGTATTTGCAACTAGTTTAGTAAAAAAAATTTAAAAACACCGGGATCCTATTATGCAGATGGTACTTTCTTGTCATGTCCATCACCTTTTTATCAAATGTATGTATTACATTTTGATATAGATTCAAGTGAAAAGAACACTAATATAGTGCCAGTTATATATACCCTTGCTACCGAATAAATCACAGGAAACGTACACCCGCCTTTTTACAATTTTGAAAGAAAATTTGGACATTAAGATTCGGACATTCAAATGCGACTACGAACTGGCACAGATTAACGCGATACAAATAGTATTCCCTGAAGCACAAGTTAGCGGCTGTTACCGTCACTATAATAGTGCCATTTGGAAAAATGCCGAGAAAAAGGGATTATTAGACACACGAGAAGGACGAAATGTAGCTAGGCTAGCAGCTATAATACCATTAGTACCATCCAGCCAAATTCCTGCTGCGTGGTATTACATTTTGGACCAAGCACCAAATAGTCCTGAGATGCTTCGATTCCAACGGTACTATGAACGTCAGTGGTACCCGAAATTGTCGCCTACATTACTTAGTTGTGCTGGTCAGCGGCATCGAACCACAAACGCATTGGAGGGCTGGCATCGACGCATTAACACTGGTCGCATACCAAAAAAACCTAGTGTATACATGTTTGTTTTCAAATTGAAGAAGGAGAGCAAATTTTGGGACAGAAAAATAAGAGACGGCTTATTCAAAAAAATGAGATGTAACAGAAGACAAAAAGACATATATTTTGACCAAAACTATAACAATTTGCTGCAAAAATTAGAATGCAATCGTATAGGATTGCAACAATTTTTAAAGAAAATAATATTTTTTACAGCTTTATAAATAAAAAAAGTATTTACAAATATTTAATGACTTAGAGGATTGTCTTAATCAGGTTTTTTTTTGTTGATGTTGATTCTTTGTATAATTATAGATATTTCTATCATCACAGCTATACTTCGTGTTTTTTTATATACAATAAATCTAAGGTTTTTCTACACCGTAAGGTATCAAATATAGTAGCTTTACACAATCATACTTTCTTGTATACGATGTTGATTGCTTGTTACATCAAAATCATCTGTATGGTATATGGTACATAGTAAATAAGTTAATAACATGCATTCATTTGATTTTTGTTTCTGGTCTCTGTTAGCAAGCAGAGATAAAAGTGGGCATTTTGCGAAAGAGACATTTGAAGAAGTGGGCGTTTTGAGAAAAAGACTTTTTGCGAAATTGACGTTTTGCGAAATGGGCATTCTGAGAAATGGACGTTTTGAGAAAGAGACATTCTGCGAAGTGGACCGTTTGAGAAAGAGACATACTGCGAAATTGACCTTTTGCGACCAGTGGACATTTTGCGAAGTGAACGTTTTGCGCCTGAGCCAAATATTCCAACAGACGAAGAGTGGTAAAGTAATTGTCAAAAAATACAATTGGTAATTTTGATGCCTTGGAATTAAACGCGCTAACCTCATGACTACGTTGGATGCTGCGCCCAAATCTGGCTCTTCTGGAAGAGTAATGTTTTCCTTACCAGTTTCAATTTCTGTTTTATAGGCATAACCAGAAACGCCACTCAACACATAAATTTTATAACCCCATTTATGTGGCTTTTGAGGGTTGTATCGCTTCAACACATTCCGTGCCTTAGTGGAACACATTTGCTCGTCAACACAGAGGTGTTCTTCAAAGGAACCTTTTTGTAAGCTGCATTTAGAGATTCAACCACTGGTCTTATTCTGGTAAAATTCTATCATAACCAGGGTCGTTTCTAGGTAGATTTTTACTATTGTCATTGAAGTGTAAAGTTTGGCGCACTTTCTCAAATTTATTCAATGGCATAGTATCCTGTATTATTGGGGTACCAAGTATTGGGTTCCAGTGGTTTCGTAACTCTGGGTAATCGGATAAGAGACATTAGATAAACCACGCCCATAAATTGCCTGATATCCATTTCTGTCACACGAAAAGTGCTATTAGGATCATTCTGAACTTGGTAAAGATTGGTCTCTTCTGATATCATCTTGATAAGCTCTTGTGGAAAGAGGTAAAAGAAAAACTGGATAGGGGTTTCTAGTTCTAAAAGTTCAGTGCCTAAGTTCATGTTACCCTTGAATCTAAGCTGCTCAGAATTTACCTGTAGGCTCTTCTTCTTCCAGCGTAAATTCAATTTAGTAGGTTTCGTTGCAGTTTTTTGATTGATTGCTTTGAGCTGATGAAGGAAGAGGACCATGTGATGCAGTTTCAGCGCTTGGAGGTGATGGAACTGAGCTTTCGTGGTTACTTTCTAAGGTTTCTATTATAGAATCAACGTCGATATCTAAGGTGGAAGTATTGTCTTCAAAAGTTTCTGATTCGGGGGAAAATCTGGGTCGGCGAGGCTGTCATCGTCGAAATCCAAACCGTCCTCACTGTCATCATCATCCTGCAGCATCGAGGTAATATCCTCTTCTAAAAGGACTCGATGAGGACGCTTACGAGCTGCCCTGAAACATGATATCGAGTGATCATGATATAATCTATACACACACAAAATAATACCCCTATTCGTCAATGTAGCTTACGGGCAACAAACACAAATTCAAAAAAAAGATCAATATAATGAAAATAAATGTTATTGATAACGTCAAATATCAAATATTCAAACACTTACCTGTTCATGTTATTGAAAATAAAGCCTTAAAACTCGAAATAACTATATTTAAATAATTTTCAATTCGGAGCACGCGCGCACTTGTTCAAACCACTAACGAGTTTGTAAAAAAACTTCAATTGGTGACAAGTAACGCCATCTAGTGATTAGTTTTTAAACTTGTTCGTTACTTCTGTTTGTAGACTACAGTATACAGTGCGATGTATTGTCAGAAAACGAATTGTATGGATGTAGTGATAGATCGGACGGTATGTTGCTTACAGTCTACATCATGATATAGAGGGTTAATAGCCGATATTAAGATTGGTTCCGAGGTAGATAATGAAACGTTGCGTAAACTACACACCCTTTCAGTTAAATTACCGTGATTGTTTTGCTTTTAATCTCAATGAAATTGGTTGCATCGACTCTGTCGAAATGAAAATAGATTTACTTGATAATAAACCTGTAGTTTATCGCCCATACCGTCTATCACATTCCGAACGAGCACAAGTCCGGGATTTAATAAGCGACTGTTTACAAAACGATATAATCCAAGAGTCTTGTTCCAATTACGCGAGCCCTATTTTATTAGTGAAGAAAAAAGACAGGAGAACAGCGGCTTTGTGTGGATTATAGAGCCCTCAACAATAAAACAAGAAAAGATTGTTTTCCTTTACCTTTGATTGACGATCAACTAACAAACCTTAGCGGCAACAAGTACTTTACGACGTTAGACCTGGCTTCCGGCTATTACCAACTACCGATGGCAGAAGATAGTCGTCCTTTAACTGCATTCGTGACGCCCGATGGGCATTATGAATTTAAAAGAATGCCCTTCGGACTTGCTAACGCCCCGGCAGTATTTCAAAGATTTATGAACTCTATGCTTGGTTCTAAGCGTCATGAATCTGCCTTAACTTACCTAGATGACATCCTTGTGCCATCGGTCGATATAGAGGAAGGGTTTAAGAGATTAAGAGGATATCTTAAAGCTATTGCGAAAGAACGGTCTAACCCTTAAACTTTCGAATTGTCGCTTTTTTGACAAATCTCTAGATTATCTAGGCCAGGGTGGCCAACAGGTCGATCGCGATCGACCGGTCGATCGCGACTGTTAGACCAGTCGATCGTGGCAAGGCAAAAAATATAAATACGTAAACCAGACTGTCCCGCTTAATCACCTACTGCTGGACGCATCTTGTATAATTTTTCAACCGTCATGGTATTTATCCTCTATTTTACGCAGCATAGTCTTTTGTTTTCGGCTCGCGATGACCAATAAGCGGGAAGCGTGTGGGACGCGGGGGAGGGACGGACAGCCAGTCTGTTGACAGTTGACGACAGAGACTACCGGGGTTACGACGTTTCAACGATTGTCGATGTAAATCACGATTACTTTCTATTAGGCACGCCTCATAATTGTTTACGTACATCATGTATGAGTGGTTAAAAAGAAGCTCTGAAGGAACATCAAATGAAGAAAGAAATGCTTCTGAAGGTTCATCCAATAAAGTAAGTTAATATTTTTAATATTGTTATTACTGCGAAACACTTCTCAATAATTTGTCTATACTACAGGAATCACGAAATTTACAATAAAAATAAGGAAGTACAAATAAACCCGATCGTTGCGAAACATTGAGTAATGTACCTACGTGCCGCGCTAATGTCATTGAACTCCCAAACGCTTTACAAAGTTTTCGCGCCCATAATACATCAAACTATGTATTAATTTATAGCCGTGTTTATTTACTGACTTTTTTTAAGCTGTTACCTACCTATTCAAATATTCGTGATGTTACTTTGATCAGTTGAAAAACATATTGAGCAGTTATTTCATTATTTTTTATTACAAATTTTTGCTCACTGCTGAACTAGTTATTTAACGTGCTATTTATAATTTTTAACATACCAAAACAACTATTTATTTACAACTGCCTCTTTTAGTCAGTGCCATATTATTTTAGGTAAGTACAGACACGTCCTGCTACCCTAATCTATCAAACACTTACACAGTGAAATTTGAACCTTATTGTATCGTAATATGGTTGAAAATAGATCAAAGAAATTTGACAGATTGGGGCAGCTAGCTGGAAGTGGTGGCGTCTGCACTTGGTGTATCAAACTAATTAGCCACCTAGTAAATGGGTAAAAAACTAGAAAATATTGTCCGCTCGTTTACTTTGTGCCATCATTAGGAATATTATTATTCTCATTAAATTGGATTTCTACATTTGTTACTATACAAATTATGTTCCTAAAATTTTAATTTCATTTTTTACAGATTCTTGATGAATGTGCTCCAAAGGAATCAAAAGTTTACCATTTTCACCAAGAATGGGAATTGGACTACTTCTTTACTATGGTGAAAGAAAAATGTTGTTGCCTAATATGCAATACATCCCTGGCAATGCCCAAAAAAGGAAATTTAGAGCGACATTTTAATACAATGCATAGCAAATATCAGACTGACTTTCCACCTAACAGCGAAATAAGAAAGAGCAAATTGCAAGCACTGAAATCGCAATTAAAAGTCCAAGAAAACATGTTTTCTGGGCCTATTGAGCAAAGTAAGGCTGCAACTGAAGCTTCTTTCCAAGTAAGCTATAGAATTGCACAAAAGTGCAAACCTTTTTCCGATGGAGAATACATCAAAGAAATCTTCGAAGAAGTGTCAGATTCACTGTTCGTTAATTTCAAAAATAAAAACGAAATTAAAAAAGCTATTCATGGATTACAGTTGTCGCGAAATACTGTGATGCGCCGTATAGAAATAATAAGTAAAAACTTAAACGAACAACTACAAAAAGATATCGCCCTCTGCGTTGCTTTTTCGCTTCAATTTGACGAGTCAACAGATATCACTGATACTGCACAATTACTTGTTTTTATTCGGATGGTCTTCGATGATTTCTCGACTAAAGAAGAACTGCTAGGTATGATTTCCTTAAAAGGAAAAACTCGTGGCCTTGATATATTCACGGAATTCAAAGCATATATTTGCCAGATTAAGTTATGCTTGTATAAACTAGTATCAATGACAACTGATGGAGCTCCTGCAATGACAGGTATTCACAATGGTTTTATTGCTCTTTGTCACAAAGACGAAGATTTTCCAGACTTCATTAGCTACCACTGCATAATTCATCAACAAGTACTGGCTAGTAAGAGATTAAACACGAAACATGTGATGGATATTTCTTTTAAGATTGTAAATTCTATAAAGGGAAAATCCCTCCAAAGGCGGCTCTTTAAACAGCAATTAGGTGAGAAGGAACCAGAATTGGCAATGCACACTGACGTGAGGTGGTTGAGTCGAGGCAAGTTTTTGCAAAGATTTCGAGATCTATTGGACGAAATAATAAAATTTCTTGATGAAAGGGGTGATGATTATCAGCAATTGCGTGATTTAGACTGGCAATGTGATTTAGCTTTTTTTGGCAGATTTTACTGGAAAAACTGAGTACATTAAATTTGAGTCTACAAGGCAAGAATAAAACATTAACAGAAATGATAAGCTCTATTGCAGCGTTTCAATGTCAAACAGAGTCTATGATAGTTGACATAGAGAAGAAAAAATTTGAACAATTTGTTAACATCAAGGATCATATGGAAAAACATCCTACATACATTTTCATTTCTAAGAAATATACGTCAGAAATTAAGGCAGTGGTAGCAGACTTCGAAGTTCGCTTTGGTGATTTCAGAAAAATTGAGAACTTGTTCAATTCATCAGTTATCCGTTCAATGATTCCATTGATAATAGTGATATCTATGAATTGGCTACAAAATTTGCAGATTTGAAGAAGTGTGTTGAACAACTTCATTCGTGTTTTGGTTCAACATATTTATGTGAATCGGCATTTTCCTACTTAAAGCAAACAAAAAGTAAACACCGTTCTCGCTTGACAGACGCTCATACATTGGATTCTTTAAGGCTGGCAATCTCCAACTACAAACCTGATTATGCTAAACTAGTGGAAGATACTCAGACGCAATGCTCACACTAATATAATATGTAAATAAGTAGTTAGTATACATAATTTTCACACTTATGTTTTTTCTCTTAATAAAATAAAAAAATGCTTCATGATTGTGTACTCAACTATGCTGTTTCATTTAAGATTCTAGAAGTAGGTATGTAATTGTCGATCGCGCAGGGTCTCGTTATTGAACAAGAGATCTTGGGTTCAATCATGTTGGCCACCCCTGATCTAGGCTATGAAATTTCAGCTGAAGGCATACGTCCTAACGAGAATAAGATTCTAGCGGTTAAAGAATTCCCCGTTCCTCGTAATGTACATGAAGTTCGTCAGTTTTTGGGTTTAGCGGGATATTTTAGGAAATTTATTAAAAATTTTGGAGAGACTGCTAGACCTTTGACTAATTTATTAAAGAAGGGTGTTATTTTTAAATGGTCTGACAAGGAATCAATTGCGTTCAATTTACTGAAAGAGAAATTAATTGATCGACCAATATTAGCCTTATATAACCCCACATTTGAAACAGAGCTACACACAGATGCTAGTTCTTTGGGTATAGGTGGAATATTATTGCAATGGCAACCAGAATCTCG
>JAYEAL010000718.1:0-22754 GCA_036419045.1 Scirpophaga incertulas | reverse complement strand
CGACCGGCGCGGCGCTGGCTTTTTTTCCGGGATTTTCCTTTTTCGCGTGGTCGGGACTGTCCTCGACTTTCGGGAAATTTGCGGCGCGCGGCGAAAAACAACATGGCGGCGGCGCCGGCGGCCATCTTGGATCGCCAATTTTGACGCGATTTTCGGACCGGATTTTCGCCAAGATGGCGGCCTCCGACCGGGGTGAAATGTTCCGGGCGGGGGTGCACCTCGGCGAGCAGTGTTACCAGGTGGGAGAAAATTTCTACCGTTTTTGGTAGTTTTTCCCCTAGGGGCCCCGAAAGGCGAAAATCGAAATAACGACTTTTGGATTTTTTCCATACCATAAGCCTATGGGCCGGCGGGGCCTCTATGACTTTCTGGTATTTTCATTTTTCTCCACTGGCAACACTGGCCTCCACGGAGGTTGGAAACTTTTCGCAGACCGAATTTGACCCGAATTGATCTCCCAGATCGGGGTGAGCTGGAGACGCGCGACAAACGTCATCCCACCCCGTATACGGTGCAGATATTGGGAAAAATCGGAAACTCCGACATTTCAAGATGGCGGCGCCGCCGGCGGCCATTTTGTAAAAAGTTGCAATTTCGAAAAAAATAAATCGCGGTTTTCGCGGGGTTGCCGCCGTTTTTCGACTGACAACCCCGGGTGACCTTTTGTAGTGCTCGGTGGGGAGAATTGATCGGTGGGGTAATTTACCCCGATTTTGGGGTATTTTCCCCGATTTTGAGGAGAACGTAAATCGCGTGTTTTTCAATTTTTTTTCACATGGCCGGGTCCACCGGGCCTCGCTGATCATTTTTACCACCATTTTGGGCCAGATATATGGCAACACTGGGCGCTGTGGCAGATTTGGGTTTCGGCGATTTTGCGAATTTTTTGCCGCAAACCGATGACAGTTGCGCGCCTGCAGTAACGGCCAATCGGTGAGCGTTTTAGTCTTCTACACTGGAAAAATTTGACATTTGACATTTTCAAGATGGCGGCGGCGCTGGCGGCCATTTTGTAATGGTTAAATCCTCTTTTTGCTATATTCTCGCGGTTTTCAATCCCGATACGGTGACATGGGTATCGAATGAAAGGATTTTCATAGCACTATCGATGCTATTAGTGGCAACGTTAAAAAACAAATATGGCCGCCGGTCCAAAAAGGCCGAGTATCATTAGTATTGCAATCCCTACAATATGGGTATCAAATGAAAGGGTTTTGCAAGTCTAATACAGCCACGTTAGAGACATTGAAGAAAATTCAAAATGGCCGCCGCTCTCAAAATGGCGGAAAGCTTTTGTTTTCCAACCCATGCTTCATGGGTATCAAATGAAAGGGTTTTAAATGTCTAATACAGCCGCGTTAGAGACATTGAAAAAAAATCAAAATGGCCGCCGTTCTCAAAATGGCGGACCGCTTTTGTTTTCCAACCCACGCTTCATGGGTATCAAATGAAAGGCCTTGACGAGTAGAACACGACGCCATTAGTGACGTTTCTAAAATGTCAATATGGCCGCCGATCCAACATGGCGGCTGACATTTTTTTGCGATTTTCACTATATGGGTATCAAATGAAAGGATTTTAACAGTAGAACGGTTCCAAATGTGATTTATATTAAAATGACAATTTCTTTTTTTTTTTTTACTTACCTCGATATACTTTTGTGCCGCTTTGCAACTGTACAAGATTTTATTTGAAGAACGCTATAGTGAGCCGCGCCACCGCGAGGAGCGCGCACCTCGCGGCACTCACGCGACCACCAGCGCCGCCGTGAGCTTCTTAGTGTATTTTAAACTGCACACGTTTTTTCAGTTTGTTGTGACTTAAATGGAGACAATATTTCGCCAATTTTTTTTTTCAGTAGTGGGATAGACCACACCACCGCGAGGTGCGCGCACCTCGCGGCACTCAAGCGACCAGACTCACCGTGAGCTTCTTAGAGTTTTTGCAACCGTACACGGTTTTGTAGTTTCTTTTGACACAAATGGAGACAATTTTTCACCAATATTCGACCGACCGCCAATGGCGGCCCTTTTGTAATGGTTAATATTTTTTTTTTGTTATATTATCGCGGTTTTTAATCCCGATACGGTGATATGGGTATCGAATGAAATGATTTTTTTCAGCACTATCGAAGCCAATTGGTGGCAACGTTAAAAAACCAATATGGCCGCCGGTCCAAAACGGCCAAGTATCATTTGTATTGTAATCCCTACAATATGGGTATAAATGAAAGGGTTTTACAAGTCTAATACAGCCGCGTTAGAGACAAAGAAAATTAAAAATGGCCGCAGCTCTCAAAATGGCGGACCTCTTTTGTTTTCCAACCCATGCTTCATGGGTATCAAATAAAAGGAGGTAGACTCTGTACCAGGGTCGTCTGCAATGGGTACCTCCGTCTTACCTATTTCCGCCGCCAAACAGCAGGGTTCGCTTTGCTGTGTTCCGGCGTGAAGGGTAAGATAGGCAGTGAAATTACTGGGTACTGTGACTTTACATCTTATGTCACAAGTTGGCAACGTACACTGTGGTTCTTATGAGGTTTGCAGATTTGCTGCGAATCTCGTGGGAACCATGTACTATAGGCGACTGTTACCACTTACCATCAGGTGGGCAGCCTGCTTGATTGTCAACTTTAGCAATAAAAAAAAAAAAAAATAAAAAAAAATAAAAGCCTTGACGAAAAGAATACGACGCCATAAGTGACGTTTCGAAAATTTCAATATGGCCGCCGATCACAACATGATGACATTTTTTTGCGCTTTTCACTATATGGGTAGGAAATGAAAGGATTTTAAGAGTAGAACGGATCCAAATGTGATTTATAGTAAAATGACAACTTTTTTTTTTTTTACTTACCTCGATATGCTTTTGTGCCGCTTAGCAACTGTACAAGATTTTATTTGAAAAACGCATTGTGAGCAAAGCCACTTACACGACCACCAGCGCCACGAGTTTTTCAGTGTGTTTACAACTGCACGCGGTTTTTCAGTTTGTTTTGACTTAAATGGAGATAGATTTTCACCAATTTTTCCCGACGGCCAAATTTTTTTTGCAGTAGTGGGATAGAACACACCACCGCGAGGTGCGCGCACTCGCGGCACTCACGCGACCACACTTGGAGTGAGCTTCTTAGTGTGTTTACATCTGCACAGAGTTTTTTAGTTTTTTGCGACACAATTGGAGATAATTTTTAACTTTTTATATTGACCGACGGCCACTTCTTTTCAAAGTGGGGCAGACCACACCACCGCGAGGTGCGCGCACCTCGCGGCACTCAGGCGACCACGCTCACCGTGAGCTTTTTACTGTATTTACGACCGTACACAGTTTTGTACTTTATTTGATTTTTGTGACAAAAAAGACGACATTTTCACACCATTTTGAGTGTCTTATACAGTTACGTTAGAGACAATGAAAATAACGACTTTTGGAATTTTTCAACACCACGAGCCTATAGGCCGGCGGGGCCTCTATGACTTTCTGGTATTTTTATTTTTCTACACTGGCAACACTGGCCTCCACGGAGGTTGGAAACTTTTCGCAGACCGACTTTGACCCGAATTGATCTCCCAGATCGGGGTGAGCTGGAGACGCGGGACAAACGTCATCCCACCCCGTATACGGTGCAGATATTGGGAAAAATCCGAAACTCCGACATTTCAAGATGGCGGCGCCGCCGGCGGCCATTTTGTAAAAAGTTGCAATTTCGAAAAAATGAAATCGCGGTTTTCGCTGGGTTGCCGGCGTTTTTCGACTGACAACCCCGGGTGACCTTTTGTAGTGCTCGGTGAGCCGCATAGAACGGTGGGGTAATTTACCCCGATTTTGGGGTATTTTCCCCGATTTTGGGGAGAACGTAAATCGCGTGTTTTTCGATTTTTTTTCACATGGCCGGGTCGACCGGGCCTCGTTGATCATTTTTACCACCTTTTTGGGCCAGATATAAGGCAACACTGGGCGCTATGGCAGATTTCGGTTTCGGCGACTTTGAGAATTTTTTGACGCGAGCCGATGACAGTTGCGCGCCTCCAATTATGCTCGACCGATGTGGAGCTTATTCTACTACCCCGGAAAAAATTGACATTTGACATTTTCAAGATGGCGGCGGCGCTGGCGGCCATTTTGTAATGGTTAATATCCTCTTTTTGCTTTATTCTCGCGGTTTCCAATCCCGATACGGTGATATGGGTATCGAATGAAATGATTTTTTCAGCGCTATCGAAGCCTATTAGTGCTAACGTCAAAAAACCAATATGGCCGCCGGTCCAAAACGGCCAAGTATCATTAGTATTGTAATCCCTACAATATGGGTATCAAATGAAAGGGTTTTGAGTGTCTAATACAGCCACGATACAGACATTGAAAAAAATTCAAAATGGCCGCCGCCCTCAAAATGGCGGACCGCTTTTGTTTTCCAACCCGGGCTTTATGGGTATCAAATGAAAGGGTTTTAAGTGTCTAATACAGCCACGATACAGACATTGAAAAAAATTCAAAATGGCCGCCGCCCTCAAAATGGTGGACCGGTTTTGTTTTCCAACCCAGGCTTCATGGGTATCAAATGAAAGGTCTTGACGAGTAGAACACGACGCCTTTAATGACGTTTCCAAAATGTCAATATGGCCGCCGATCCAACATGGCGACTGAAATTTTCTTGCGATTTTCACTATATGGGTATCAAATGAAAGGGTTTTAGGAGTAGAACAGAACCAAATGTGTGTTATAGTAAAATGACAATTTCTTTTTTTTTTTTACTTACCTCGATGTGCTTTTGTACCGCTTCGCAACTGTACAAGATTTTATTGGAAAAACGCATTGTGAGCAACGCCACCGCGAGGTGCGTGCACCTCGCGGCAGTCACGCGACCACCAGCGCCATGAGTTTTTCAGTGTGTTTACAACTGCACGCGGTTTTTCAGTTTGTTTTGACTTAAATGGAGACAATTTTTCACAAATTTTCGACTGACCGCCAATTTTTTTTTTCAGTAGTGGGATAGGCCACACCACCGCGAGGTGCGCGCACCTCGCGGCACTCACGCGACTACAATTGCCGTGAGCTTCTTAGTGTATTTTAAACTGCACACGATTTTTCAGTTTGTTTTGATTTAAATGGAGAAAATTTTTGACTTTTTATTATTGACCGACGGCCAATTTTTTTCCAAAGTGGGGCATACCACATCACTCACGCGACCACACTTTCAGTGAGCTTCTTAGTGTGTTTACATCTGCACAGAGTTTTTTAGTTTTTTGCAACATAATTGGAGACAATTTTTTACTTTTTATAGTGAAGACATGTGGTCTTCTCCACCTTGAAAAACCGCACCGCGAGGTGCGCGCACCTCGCGGCACTCAAGTGACCACACTCGCCGTGAGCTTTTTAGTGTGTTTACAACCTTACACAGTTTTTTAGTTTCTTGCGACATAAATGGAGAAATTTTTTTATCAATTTCGATTTTTTATTCAGAAGTGGGATAGACCACTCCACCGCGAGGTGCGTGCACCTCGCGGCACTCACGCGACCGCACTCACCATGAGCTTCTTAGTGTATTTACAACTGCACGCGGTTTTTCAGTTTGTTTTGACTTAAATGGAGACAATTTTTCACCAATTTTCGACCGACCGCCAATTTTTTTTTTCAGTAGTGGGATAGACCATACCACCGCGAGGTGCGCGCACCTCGCGGCACTCACGCGGCTACAGTCGCGTGAGCTTATTAGTGTTTTTGCAACCGTACACGGATTTGTAGTTTCTTTTGACACAAATGGAGACAATTTTTACCAATTTCGACCGACCGCCAATTATTTTTCAGAGGTGAGATAGACTACTCCACCGCGAGGTGCGTGCACCTCGCGGCATACACGCGACCACAAACGCCATGACTTCCTCTGTGTATTTTTCAAACGTAGACAATTTTGTATACAAGTTACTTTTTTTGACAAAAAAGAAGACTTTTTCACCAAATTTTCGACAGACACCACAATTTTTGTCAAACACAGCCGGGATGGACCACCCCACGCGGGTGCTTGCACCCCGCGGCAAGCAAGCGACGTCTAGTCTCTATATATATAAAGCTCGATTACCACTGACTTATATATAAAGCTCGATTACCACTGACTGACTCACTCACTGACTGATCAGTCGTTTTTAGGGTGTTTAGAGGGTGTTTTGAGTGTTTTGATGTTAGGGTGGAATTTTCTAGATTTTTTAGTTCACAGAATGGGATAAAGGGATTTTTGCCAATCCAACATGGCGGCCCGCGCGAAATGTCAACTTTTCCAAATCGCCTCTGTTTTTAATGGCGTTTGGTGGGGATGTTCACTACTACAGCAGGAATGCGGTGCCGCTGTCAAACTGGGAAAAAACAAAATGGCGCCGCCGCCATCTTGGACTAGAGAACCCGTTTCGACCCGTGTTTGCGACGGCCGACGGGCGCGGTTTTTGTTTTTTTCCGGGATTTTCTTTTTTCCTTTGGTCGAGACTGTCCTCGACTTTCGGGAAATTTGCAGCGCGCGGCGAAAGACAATATGGCGGCGGCGCCGGCGGCCATCTTGGATCGCCAATTTTGACGCGATTTTCGGACCGGATTTTCGCCAAGATGGCGGCCTCCGACCGGGGTGAAATGTTCCGGGCGGGGGTGGAGCTCGGCGAGCAGTGTTGCCAGGTGGGAGAAATTTCTACGTTTTTGGTAGTTTTTCCCCCTAGGGCGGCGAAAGGCGAAAATCGAAATAACGACTTTTGGAATTTTTCAACACCATAGGCCTATAGGCCGGCGGGGCCTTTATGACTTTCTGGTATTTTTATTTTTTCTACACTGGCAACACTGGCCTCCACGGAGGTTTGGAAAACTTTTCGCAGACCGACTTTGACCCGAATTATCTCCCAGATCGGGGTGCGCTGGAGTCGCAGGACAAACGTCATCCCACCCCGTATACGGTGCAGATATTGGGAAAAATCCGAAACTCCGAGATTTCAAGATGGCGGCGGCGCCGGCGGCCATTTTGTAAAAAGTTGTAATTTGGAAAAAATGAAATCGCGGTTTTCGCGCGGTTGCCGGCGTTTTTCGACTGACAACCCCAGGTGACCTTTTGTAGTGCTCGGTGAGCCGCATCGAACGGTGGGGTAATTTTCCCCGATTTTGGGGTATTTTCCCCGATTTTGGGGAGAACGTAAATCGCGTAGTTTTCGTTTTTTTTTCACATGGCCGGGTCGATCGGGCCTCGCTGATCATTTTTACCACCATTTTGGGCCAGATATATGGCAACACTGGGCGCTGTGGCAGATTTTAGTTTCGGCGAGTTTGCAAATTTTTTGACGCGAGCCGATGATAGTTGCGCGCCTGCAGTTATGGCCGACCGATGTGGAGTTTAGTCTACTATACCGGAAAAAAATGACATTTGACATTTTCAAGATGGCGGCGGCGCTGGCGGCCATTTAGTAATGGTAACTTTTTTTTTTTGCTATATTCTCTCGGTTTTCAATCCCGATACGGTGACATGGGTATCGAATAAAATGATTTTTTCAGCTCTATCGAAGCCAATTCGTGGCAACGTTAAAAAACCAATATGGCCGCCGGTCCAAAAAGGCCGAGTATCATTTGTATTGTAATCCCTACAAAATGGGTATCAAATTAAAGGGTTTTGCAAGTCTAATACAGCCGCGTTAAAGACATTGAAAAAAATTCAAAATGGCCGCCGCTCTCAAAATGGCGGACCGCTTTTGTTTTCCAACCCATGCTTCATGGGTATCAAATGAAAGGGTTTTAGGTGTCTAATACAGCCACGTTAGAGACAATGAAACAGAATTCAAAATGGCCGCCGCTCTCAATATGGCGGACCGCCTTCGTTTTCCAATCCAGGCTTCATGGGTATCAAACAAAAGGTCTTGACGAGTAGAACACAACACCGTGAGTGACGTTCAGAAAATTTCAATATGGCCGCCGATCCAACATGGCGACTGATATTTTTTTGCGATTTTCGCTATATGGGTATCAAATAAAAGGATTTTAAGAGTAGAACGGACCCAAATGTGTGGTATAGTAAATTGACAATTTCTTTTTTTTTTTTTTTACTTGCCTCGATATGCATTTGTGCCGCTTTGCAACTGTACAAGATTTTATTTGAAAAACGCATTAGTGAGCAACTCCACCGCGAGGTGCTTGCACCTCGCGGCACTCACGCGACCACCAGCGTCATGAGTTTTTCAGTGTGTTTACAACTGCAAACGCTTTTTCAGTTTTTTTGACTTAAATGGAGACAATTTTTCACCAAATTTAGACCGACCGCCAATTTTTTGAACAGAAGTGGGATAAACCACACCTCGATGACGTTTGACATTTTCAAGATGGCGCCGGCGCTGGCGGCCATTTTGTAATGGTTAATATTCTCTTTTTGCTATATTCTCTCGGTTTTCAAACCCGATACGGTGATATGGGTATCGAATGAAATGATTTTTTAGCGCTATCGAAACTAAATGGTGGCAACGTTAAAAAACTAATATGGCCGCCGGTCCAAAAACGCCAAATAACATTTGTACAGTAATCCCTATAATATGGGTATCAAATGAAAGGGTTTTGAGTGTCTAATACAGCCACGTAAGAGATATTGAAAAAAATACAAAATGGCCGCCGTTCTCAAAATGGCGGACCGCTTTTGTTTTCAAACCCAGGCTTCAAGGGTATCGAATGAAAGGCCTTGACGAGTAGAACACAACTCTTTAAGTGACATTTCGAAAATTTCAATATGGCGGCCATTTTGTAATGGTTATTATTTTTTTTTGTTAAATTATCGCGGTTTTCAATCCCGATACGGTGATATGGGTATCGAATGAATGGATTTTTTCAGCGCTATCGAAGCCTATTAGTGGCAACGTAAAAAACCAATATGGCCGCCGGTCCAAAAACGACAAATAACATTTGTACAGTAATCCCTACAACATGGGTATCAAATGAAAGGGTTTTGCAAGTCTAATACAGCCACGTTAGAGACAATGAAAAAAAATTCAAAATGGCCGCCCTCTCAAAATGGCGGACCGTTTTTGTTTTCCAACCATGCTTCATGGGTATCAAATGAAAGGGTTTTGAGTGTCCAATACAGACACGTTAGAGACATTGTAAAAAATTCAAAATAGCCGCCGCTCTCAAAATGGCGGACCGCTTTTGTTTTCCGACCCAAGCTTTATGGGTATCAAATGAAAGGCCTTGACAAGTAAGAACACGACGACATAAGTGCTGTTTCTAAAATTTCAATATGGCCGCCGAACCAACATGGCGACTGACATTTTTTTGCGCTTTTCATTATATGGGTATCAAATGAAGGCACTTTAAGAATAGAACGGACCCAAATGTGCGGTAAAGTAAAATGACAATTTCTCTTTTTTTTTTTTTTTACTTACCTCGATATGCTTTTGTGCCGCTTAGCAACTGGACAAGATTTTATTTTGAAAATCGCAATAGTGAGCAGCGCCACCGCGAGGTGCGCGCACCTCGCGGCACTTACGCGACCACACTCACCGTGAGCTTCTTAGTGTTTTTGCAACTGTACGCGGTTTTGTAGTTTCATGTGATATAAGTGAAGACAATTTTTCACCAGTGTTCGACCGACCGCCAATTTTTTTTTTTTCAGTAGTGCGATAGACCACACCACCGCGAGGTGCACGCACCTCGCGGCACTCACGCGACTACAATTGACTTGAGCTTCTTAGTGTTTTAGCAACCGTACGCGGTTTTGTAGTTTCTTTTGACACAAATGGAGACAATTTTTACCAATTTTCGACCGACCTCCAATGTTATGTATCAGTAGTGGGATAGACCACACCAACGCGAGATGCGCGCACCTCGCGGCACTCAGGCGACCACGCTCACGGTGAGCTTTTCAGTGTTTTCGCAACCGTATACGGTTTTGTAGTTTCATGTGAAATAAGTGAAGACAAGTTTTCCCCAATTGACATTGATTGAGACAATGAAAAAAAAATTCAAAATGGCCGCTGTTCTCAAAATGGCGGACCGCTTTTTGTTTTCCACCCCAAGCTTTATGGGTATCAAATGAAAGGCCTTGATGAGTAGAACACGACGCCATTAGTGAAGTTTCAAAAATTTCAATATGGCCGCCGATCCAACATGGCGACTGACATTTTTTTGCGATTTTCGCTATATGGGTATCAAATGAAAGGATTTTAAGAGTAGAACGGACTCAAATGTGCGGTATAGTAAAATGACAATTTCTTTTTTTTTTACTTACTTCGATATGCTTTTGTACCGCTTCGCAACTGTACAAGATTTTATTTGAAAAACGCAATAGTGAGCAGCGCCACCGCGAGGTGCTTGCACCTCGCGGCACTCACGCGATCACCAGCGCTATGAGTTTGTCAGTGTGTTTACAACTGCACGCGGTTTTTCAGTTTGTTTTCACTTAAATGGAGACATATTTCACCAATTTTTGCCCGATGGCCAAATTTATTTTCCAGCAGTGGGATAAACCACAACACCGCGAGGTGCGCGCACCTCGCGGCACTCACGCGACCACCCTCACCGTGAGCTTCTTAATGTATTTACGACCGTACACGGTTTTGTAGTTTCTTTTGACACAAATGGACACAATTTTTACCAATTTTCGACCGACCGCCAATTTTTTTTTTCCAGTAGTGGGATAGACCACACCACCGCGAGGTGCGCGCACCTCGCGGCCCTCACGCGACTACAATCGACGTGTGCTTCTTAGTGTATTTTAAAGTGGACACGCTTTTTCAGTTTGTTTTGACTTAAATGGAGACAATTTTTCACCAATTTTCGACCGACCGCCAATTTTTTTTTTAGCACTATCGAAGCCAATTGGTGGCAACGTTAAAAAACCAATATGGCCGCCGGTCCAAAACGGCCAAGTATCATTTGCATTGTAATCCCTACAATATGGGTATCAAATGAAAGGGTTTTGCAATTCTAATACAGCCGCGTTAGAGACAATGAAAAGAATTCAAAATGGCCGCCGCTCTCAAAATAGCGGACCGCTTTTGTTTTCCAACCCATGCTTCATGGGTATCAAATGAAAGGTCTTGACGAGTAGAACACGACGCCATTAGTGACGTTTCTCAAATTTCAATATGGCCGCTGATCTAACATGGCGACTGACATTTTTTTGCGCTTTTCACTATATGGGTATCAAATGAAAGGATTTTAAGAGTAGAACGGAACCAAATGTATGTTATAGTAAAATGACAATTTCTTTTTTTTTTTTTTTTACTTACCTCGATATTTTTTGTACCGTTTCGCAACTGTACAAGATTTTATTTGAAAAACGCAATAGTGAGCAGCGCCACCGCGAGGTGCGTGCACCTCGCGGCACTCACGCGACTACCAGCGCCGTGAGTTTTTCAGTGTGTTTACAACTGCACGCGGTTTTTCAGTTTGTTTTGACTTAAATTGTGACAAATTTTCACAAATTTTTCCCGACGGCCAAATTTTTATTCAGTAGTAAGATAGACCATGCCACCGCGAGGTGCTCGCACCTCGCGGCACTCACGCGACCATACTTGTAGTGAGCTTCTTAGTGTGTTTACATCTGCACAGAGTTTTTTAGTTTTTGCGACATAACTGGAGACAATTTTTGACTTTTTTTATTGACCGACCGCCAATTTTTGTTATCAGTAGTGGGATAGACCACACCACCGCGAGGTGCGCGCACCTCGCGGCCCTCACGCGACTACAATCGACGTGAGCTTCTTAGTGTATTTTAAAGTGCACACGCTTTTTCAGTTTGTTTTGACTTAAATGGAGACAATTTTTAACCAATTTTCGACCGACTGCCAATTTTTTTTTTCAGCACCATCGAAGCCAATTGGTGGCAACGTTATAAAACCAATATGGCCGCCGGTCCAAAACTGCCAAGTATCATTTGTATTGTAATCCCTAGAATATGGGTATCAAATGAAAGGGTTTTGCAAGTCTAATACAGCTGCGTTAGAGACATAGAAGAAAATTCAAAATGGCCGCCGCTCTCAAAATGGCGGACCCCTTTTGTTTTCCAACCCATGCTTCATGGGTATCAAATGAAGGGGTTTTAAGTGTGTAATACAACCACGTTAGAGACAGTGAAACAAAATTCAAAATGGCCGCCGCTCTCAATATGGCGGACCGCTTTCATTTTCCAATCCAGGCTTCATGGGTATCAAACAAAAGGTCTTGATAAGTAGAATACAACACAATACGTGAAGTTTCTAAAATTTCAATATGGCCGCCGCTCTCAAAATGGCGGACCGCTTTTGTTTTTCGACCCATGCATCATGGGTATCAAATGAAAGGTAATGAAGAGTAGAACACAACGCTATAAGTGACGTTTCGAAAATTTCAATATGGCCGCCGATCCAACATGGCGACTGATATTTTTTTGCGCTTTTCACTATATGGGTATCAAATGAAAGGATTTTAAGAGTAGAACGGATCCAAATGTGATTTATAGTAAAATGACAATTTCTTTTTTTTTTTTTTTACTTACCTCGATATGCTTTTGTGCCGCTTTGCAACTGTACAAGATTTTATTTGAAAAACGCATTGTGAGCAACGCCACCGCGAGGCACTCACGCGACCGCCAGCGCCATGAGTTTTTCAGTGTGTTTACAACTGCACGCGGTTTTTCAGTTTGTTTTGACTCAAATGGAGACAAATTTTCACCAATTTTTGTCCGACGGCCAAATGAAAGGATTTTAAGAGTAGAACGGATCCAAATGTGATTTATAGTAAAATGACAATTTCTTTTTTTTTTTTTACTTACCTCGATATGCTTTTGTGCCGCTTTGCAACTGTACAAGATTTTATTTTGAAAATCGCAATAGTGAGAAGCGCCACCGCGAGGTGCGCGCACCTCGCGGCACTCACGCGACCACAAACGCCGTGAGCTTATTAGTGTATTTACAACCGCACAAACTTTTTTATTTTCTTCTGACACAAATGGAGACAATTTTGTACCAATTTTTGACCGACCTCCAATTTTTTTATCAGTAGTGGGATAGACCACACCACCGCGAGGTGCGCGCACCTCGCGGCACTCACGCGACTAGACTCACCGTGAGCTTCTTAGTGTTCTTGCAACCGTACACAGTTTTGTAGTTTCTTTTGACACAAACGGAGACAATTTTTACCAATTTTCGACCGACCGCAATTTTTTTAACAGAAGTGGGATAGACCACTACACCGCGGGGTGCTTGGCGCCGCGGCAAGCAAGCGACGTCTACGTATTTTTTCAGTGCTATCGAAACCTATTAGTGGCAACGTAAAAACCAATATGGCCGCCGGTCTAAAACGGCCAAGTATCATTTGTATTGTAATCCCTACAACATGGGTATCAAATGAAAGGGTTTTGCAAGTTTAATACAGCCACGTTAGAGACATTGAAAAAAAATTCAAAATGGCCGCCGCTCTCAAAATGGCGGACCGCTTTTGTTTCCCAAAGCAGGCTTCATATGTATCAAATGAAAGGTCTTGACGAGTAGAACACAATACCGTGAGTGACGTTTCGAAAATTTCAATATGGCCACCGACATGGCGACTGACATTTTTTTGCGATTTTCGCTATATGGGTATCAAATAAAAGGATTTTAAGAGTAGAACGAACCCAAATGTGCGGTATAGTAAAATGAAAATTTCTTTTTTTTTTTTACTTACCTCGATATGCTTTTGTGCCGCTTTGCAACTGTACAAGATTTTATTTGATAAACGCAATAGTGAGCCGCGCCACCGCGAGGTGCGGGCACCTCGCGGCACTCAGGCGAACACGCTCACCGTAAGCTTCTTAGTGTGCTTACAACTGCACACAGTTTTTTAGTTTCCTGTGACAAAACTGAAGACACTTTTTCCCCAATTTTCGACCGACCGCCAATTCTTTTTTTTTGATCGATTTCGATCAGGCCTCGCTGATCATTTTTACCACCATTTTGGGCCAGATATATGGCAACACTGTGCGCTATGGCAGATTTCGGTTTCGGTGACTTTGTGATGACAGTAGCGCGCCTGTGGTTACCGCCAATCGATGAGAAGTTTAGTCTACTACACTGGAAAAATTTGACATTTGACATTTTCAAGATGGCGGCGGCGCTGGCGGCCATTTTGTAATGGTTAATATCCTCTTTTTGCTATATTCTCGCGGTTTTCAATCCCGATACGGTGGCATGGGTATCGAATGAAATGATTTTTTCAGCACTATCGAAGGCAATTGGTGGCAACGTTAAAAAACTAATATGGCCGCCGGTCCAAAAGGCCAAGTATCCTTTGTAATGTAATCCCTACAATATGAGTATCAAATAAAAGGGTTTTGCAAGTCTAATACAGCCGCGTTAGAGACAATGAAAAAATTCAAAATGGCCGCCGCTCTCAAAATGGCGGACCGCTTTTGTTTGCCAACCCAGGCTTCATGGGTATCAAATAAAAGGGTTTTAGGTGTCTAATACAGCCACGTTACAGACATTGAAAAAAATTCAAAATGGCCGCCGCTCTCAAAATGGCGGACCGCTTTTGTTTTCCAACCCATACTTCATGGGTATCAAACAAAAGGTCTTGATAAGTAGAATACAACATTATACGTGAAGTTTCTAAAATTTCAATATGGCCGCCGATCCAACATGGCGACTGACATTTTTTGGCGATTTTCGCTATATGGGTATCAAATGAAAGGACTTTAAGAGTAGAACGGAACCAAATGTGTGTGTTATAGAATATTGACAAATTCTTTTTTTTTTTTTACTTACCTCGATAATCTTTACAAGATTTTGTACAAGATGAACAAGAGAACTGTACAAGATTTTATTTGAAAATCGCAATAGTGAGCAGTACCACCGCGAGGTGCGTGCACCTCGCGGCACTCACGCGACCACCAGCGCCATGAGTTTTTCAGTGTTGTAGCGTTTTATTTATGATAGTTAAGAAAAAAGAAAATTTGCCAGCTAAGATCAGGGTGTGGGTATAATCCTTATCGGAATCGAACCGACCTGGTGATATATGTAGATATTTAGGATTAATGATATGGGCGCCTCCACATAGATGCAACAGACCTTCAAATGGTTGGGTGATAAAATTAAACAAAGAGGTTAATATAATGTAAGTTTATATAATTACATTTTAAGTTAAACATTTAAATACAAATCAAAAAAAAGATAATATAATAGTCCAACAATCAATGGGCACGGTATGTTGCACACATTACAATTTTAAAAGTTCTTTTGAGCTGAGCCATCCTCCATCCGTCACCAAGGTGAATATCAACACAAGAAAAATTAATTCGTCCAAAATACGGTGGTTCACACACGTAATATAGTAAGAATGGTAAGATGTCACCTTATACGTTGAGATTCCATCGGTGATGGCAGGGATTTCCGTTGATAAGTACGACAACCTACATCACCGCATGGCTGGGTGCATGAAGTCAGGTTGAGATGAAACGGCCCAAACGCCCTAATTTGTGGTGATTACGAGGTATACCGTGAACCTACAACAATGTATAAAATATGAAATAGCTATCCACGAACATGTGGGGAAATCTTTAAAGTTGAACAAAAGAAGAAGTCACAACTCACCATTATCTGGGATTGCTGGACGAAACAATTATGGCATTAAGCCGTTATTAAAAGATATTAAAGGTAAACATACTAAATAAAAAACTAATTTATCTCCACGGAGGCCTAAAGCGGCACATCCGCCAGGAGAGGAACGCCGAAAGACCCATCTTTCGCGTCCTCCTCGCCGTCGTCAAATGACAGCCAAGACTCGAAATAGCTAATAAATAGCCACGGAGGGATCACCATAGATCAAGCCGTCCCGTTCCGAATTGGAAGCATCACCGAGTGAAGAAAAGGCGGACTTGTCCAACAAGGAGAAAGAAACGAAACTTCTTTTAATAAACCAAAACAAAAGAATTTGTTTTAAGTAAACTCCTAATAGATAATATTAGGTATATATTAGTTATGAAAATATGTTAAGGTTTTCTATGACAGTCTATGGCTTCACCCTATCAAATCCCTACAACCATAGATCTGTATATTGAAATTTAAGCTTTAATTCAACCCCAACTAAAACTCCTATCACAGACTCAACACCATCTGTATGCTGATTAAATGAATACAGAAACTAAATGTTTTGTCCCTATGTCCATCTTGTTATAAGTAAAATTTATGAAATATAAATTAAGACAAAAAAAAAAATTGCACTTATGCTGAGGCTGTACCGGTTCCGATCCCTTCACTCTTACTTCCGCTAAAAAGGTTAACAAAAGAAAATAAGTATCTGTCATAAAATCCTAATAGGACATGTAAACAAGAATTACATTTGTAAATTAATAATGAAATTAAAAGTATTTTGATGATTAATTGTGCTGAACGTATAAGTAAAAAATAACACGTTACAGTGTGTTTACAACTGCACACGGTTTTTTAGTTTGTTTTGACTTAAATGAAAACAATTTTTCACCAATTTTCGACCTTAATATCCTCTTTTTGCTATATTCTCGCGGTTTTCAATCCCGATACGATGATATGGGTATCGAATGAAATGATTTTTCGGCACTGTCGAAGCCAATTGGTGGCATCGTTAAAAAACCAATATGGCGGCCGTTCCAAAACGGCCAAGTATCATTTGTTTGTAATCCCTACAATATGGGTATCAAATGAAAGGGTTTTGAGTGTCTAATACAGCCACGTAAGAGATATTGAAAAAAAAAACAAAATCGCCGCCGCTCTCAAAATGGCGGACCGCTTTTGTTTTCCAACCCTTACTTCATGGGTATCATATGAAAGGCCTTGACGAGTAAAACACGACGACATAATTGACGCTTCTAAAATTTCAATATGGCCGCCGATCCAACATGGCGACTGACATTTTTTTGCGATTTTAACTATATAGGTATCAAATGAAAGGATTTTAAGAGTAGAACGGAACCAAATGTGAGTTATAGTAAAATGTCAATTTTTTTTTTTTTTTTTACTTACCTCGATATGCTTTTGTGCCGCTTCGCAACTGTACAAGATTTTATTTGAAAAACGCAATAGTGAGCAGCGCCACCGCGAGGTGCGTGCACCTCGCGGCACTCACGCGACCACCAGCGCCGTGAGTTTTTCAGTGTGTTTACAACTGCACGCGGTTTTTCAGTTTGTTTTGACTTAAATGGAGACATATTTTCACCAATTTTGGACCGACCGCCAATTTTTTTTTTAGTAGTGGGATAGACCACACCACCGCGAGGTGCGCGCACCTCGCGGCACTCACGCGACCACGCTCGCCGTGAGCTTCTTAATGTATTTACAACCGAACACAGTTTTTTAGTTTCTTATGACATACACGGATACAATTTTATATTACAAAGGATATTGTTTTTTGCTGATTCCGCGCAGTTCATGATGACTTGTCCAACAAGCAGACAAGGTCGACATGTGTTTCGTCTCTCAAATCCTGAAGATGTCTCGCTGAGAGACGAAACACGTGTCGACCTGTCTGCTTGTTGGACAAGTCATCATGAACTGCGCGGAATCAGCAAAAAACAATATCCTTTGTAATACAATGGACTTCCGCAAAATAACACCTGCAACAATGGAGTACAATTTTATATCAAATTTCGACCGACCGCCAAATTATTATTTTACAATACTGGAATAGACCACACCACCGCAAGGTACGCGCACCTCGCGGCCCTCACGCGACTACAATCGACGTGAGCTTTGTATTGTAAAGTGCACACGCTTTTTCAGTTTGTTTTAATTTAAATGGAGACAAAATTTCACCAATTTTCGACCGACCGCCAATGTTTTTTAAACGTTAAAAAACCAATATGGCCGCCGGTCCAAAAAGGCCAAGTATCATTTGTATAGTAAACCCTACAATATGGTATTCAAATGAAAGGGTTCTGCAAGTCAAATACTGCCACGTAAGTAATATTGAAAAAAAAATCAAAATGGCCGCCGCTCTCAAAATGGCGGACCGCTTTTTTTTCCAACCCATGCTGCAGGGTATCAAATGAAAGGTCTTGACGAGTAGAACACAACGCCATAAGTGTCGTTTTAAAAATTTCAATATGGCCGCCGATCCAACATGGAGACTGGCATTTTTTTGCAACTTTCACTATATGGGTAACAAATAAACGGATTTTAAGAGTAGAACGGACCCAAATGTGCGGTATAGTAAAATGACAATTTCTTGTTTTTTTTTTTTTTACTTACCTCGATATGCTTTTGTGCCGCTTTGCAACTGTACAAGATTTTATTTGATAAACGCAATAGTGAGCCGTGCCACCGCGAGGTGCGCGCACCTCGCGGCACTCACGCGACCACACTTACAGTGAGCTTCTTAGTGTGTTTACAACGTCACACAGTTTTTTAGTTTCTTGCGACATAAATGGTGACAATTTTTCACCTGTTTTAGACGATAGCCAAATTTTCATTTTACAATACGGAATAGACCACTCCACCGCGAGGTGCGCGCACCTCGCGGCACTCAGGTGACCACCAGCGCCTTAAGCTTCTTAGTGTATTTTCAACTGCACAAGGTATTTCAGTTTGTTTTGACTTAAATGGATACAAATTTTCACCAATTTTTGGCCGACGGCCAATTTTTCACTTTTCAATACGAGGACCACAACCGCGAGGTGCGTGCACTCGCGGCACTCACGCGACCAGCTTCACCGTGAGCTTCTTAGTGTTTTTGCAACCGTATACGGTTTTGTAGTTTCATGTGAAATAAGTGAAGACAAGTTTTCCCCAATTGACATTGATTGAGACAATGAAAAAAAAAATCCAAAATGGCCGCCGCTCTCAAAATGACGGACCGCTTTGTTTTCCAACCCAGGCTTCATGGGTATCAAATGAAAGGCCTTGACGAGTAGAACACGACGACTTAATTGACTTTTTAAAATTTCAATATGGCCGCTGATCCAACATGGCGACTGACATTTTTTGTATTTTCACTATATGGGTATCAAATAAAAGAATTTTAGAGTAGAACGGATCCAAATGTGATTTATAGTTAAATGACAATTTCTTTTTTTTTTTACTTACCTCGATATGCTTTTGCACCGCTTCGCAACTGTACAAGATTTTATTTGAAAATCTCAATAGTAGCAACGCCACCGCCGCACTCACGCGACCAACAACGCCGTGAGTTAAGTATTTACACCCTCAAACTTTTTTATTTTCTTGTGACACAAATGAAGACAATTTTTCACCAATTTTCGACGGACAGCCAATTTTTTTTTTCAGTAGTGGGATAGACCACACCACCGCGAGGTGCGTGTACCTCGCGGCACTCACGCGACTACAATCGACGTGAGCTTCTTAGTGTATTTTAAACTGCACACGCTTTTTCAGTTTGTTTTGACTTAAATGGAGACAATTTTTCACCAATTTCCGACCGACCGCCAATTTTTTTTTTCAGTAGTGGGATAGACCAGACCACCGCGAGGTGCTCGCACCTCGCGGCACTCACGCGACCACCAGCGTTATGAGTTTTTCAGTGTGTTTACAACTGCACGCGGTGTTTCAGTTTGTTTTGACTTAAATGGAGACAAATTTTCACCAATTTTTGCCCGACGGCCAAATTTATTTTCCAGGGGTGGGATAAACCACACCACCGCGAGGTGCGCGCACCTCGCGGCACTCACGCGACTACAATCGACGTGAGCTTCTTAGTGTATTTTAAACTGCACACGCTTTTTCAGTTTGTTTTGACTTAAATGGAGACAATTTTTCACCAATTTTCGACCGACCGCCAATGTTTTTTTCAGTAGTGGGATAGACCACACCACGCGCGAGGTGTGCGCACCTCGCGGCACTCACGCGCACCAGACTCACCGTGAGCTTTTTAGTGTATTTTAAACTGCACACGCTTTTTCAGTTTGTTTTGACTTTTAAGTGGAGACAATTTTTCACCAATTTCACGACCGACCGCCAATTTTTTTTTTCAGTAGTGGGATGAGACCAGACCACCGCGAGGTGCTCGCACCCGGCCACTCACGCGACCAAACAGCGTTATGAGTTTTTCAGTGTGTTTACAACTGCACACGGCTGTTTCAGTTTGTTTTGACTTAAATGGAGACAAATTTTCACCAATTTTGCCCGACGGCCAAATTATTTTCAGGGGTGGATAAACCACACCACCGCGATGGTGCGCGCACCTCGCGGCACTCACGCTACTAAATCGACGTGAGCTTCTTAGTGTATTTTAAACTGCACACGCTTTTTCAGTTTGTTTTGACTTAAATGGAAGACAATTTTTCACCAATTTTCGACCGACCGCCAATTTTTTTTTTTCAGTAGTGGATAGACCACACCACCGCGAGGTGCGCGCCACCTCGCGGCACTCACGCGACTACGATCGACGTGAGCTTCTTAGTGTATTGTGCAGTGCACACGCTTTTTCATTTGTTTTGACTTAAAGGAAGACAATTTTTCACCAATTTTCGACCGACAGCCAATTTTTTATTTTTCAGTTAGTGGGATAGACCACACCAACCGCGAGGTGCGCGCACCTCGCGGCACCCAGCGCGACCACAATCACCGTGAGCTTCTTAGGTATTTACAACCGTAACACAGTTTTGTACTTCATTTGATTTTTGTGACAAAAAAAGACACATTTTCACACCATATTTGACAGACCACAGTTTTTGTCAAAGCCAGCCCGGATGGACCACCCCACCGCGGGGTGCTTGCACCCCGCGGCAAGCAAGCGACGTCTAGTATTAAAGCTCGATTACCACTCACTCACTGACTCACTGACTGATCAGGTTGTTTTTAGGGTGTTTAGAGGGTGTTTTGAGTGTTTTGATGTTGGGATGGAATTGTCTAGATTTTTTAGTTCATAGAATGGATAAAGGGTTTTTGCCAAACCAACATGGCGGCCCGCGCGAAATGTCAACTTTTTCAAATCGCCTTTGTTTTAATGGCGTTTGGGGTGGTGTTCCTACTGTGACGGCATCGTGCGGCTGTCAATCAAACTGCGAAAAACAAAATGGCGCCGCCGCCATCTTGGACTGAAAAACCCGTTTCGACCCGTGTTTGCGACCGTCGACGGAGCGGCGTTTGCTTTTTCCCGGGATTTCCTTTTCCGCGTGGTCGCGACTGTCCTCGACTTTTGGAAATTTGCGGCGCGCCTTGCAATAGACAATATGGCGCGGCGCCGGCAGCCATCTTGGATCGCCAATTTGACGCGATTTTCGGACCGGATTTTTGCCAAGATGGCGCCTCCGACCGGGGTGGAATGTTCCGGGCGGGGTGGAGCTCGGCGAGCAGTGTTGCCAGGTGGGAGAAATTTTCTACCGTTTTTGGTAGTTTTTCCCCTAGGGCCTCAAAAAGGGCGAAAATCGAAATAACGACTTTTGAATTTTTTCCATATCATGGGCCTATAGCGGCGGGGGGCCTCTATGACTTTCTGGTATTTTCATTTTTCTCCACTGGCAACACTGGCCTCCACGGAGGTTGGAAACTTTTCGCAGACCGAATTTGACCCGAATTGATCTCCCAGATCGGGGTGAGCTGGAGACGCGGGACAAACGTCATCCCACCCCGTATACGGTGCAGATATTGGGAAAAATCCGAAACTCGGACATTTCAAGATGGCGGCGGCGCCGGCGGCCATTTTGTTAAAAGTTGCAATTTCGAAAAAATTAAATCGCGGTTTTCGCGGGGTTGCCGGCGTTTTTCGACTGACAACCCCGGGTGACCTTTCGTAGTGCTCGGTGAGCCGCATCGAACGGTGGGGTAATTTACCCCGATTATGGGCTATTTTTCCCGATTTTGGGGAGAACGTAAATCGCGTGATTTTCGATTTTTTTTCACATGGCCGGG
This sequence comes from Scirpophaga incertulas, assembly GCA_036419045.1. Classification (NCBI taxonomy): domain Eukaryota; kingdom Metazoa; phylum Arthropoda; class Insecta; order Lepidoptera; family Crambidae; genus Scirpophaga; species Scirpophaga incertulas. The sequence goes on along the minus strand of JAYEAL010000718.1, from coordinate 951 downwards.
TCGATCGGGCCTTGCTGGTCATTTTTACCACCATTTTGGGCCAGATTTATGGCAACACTGAACGCTGTGGCAAATTTCGATTTCGGCGAATTTGTAAATTTTTTGACGCGAACCGATGACAGTAGCGAGCCTGTAGTTACCGCCAACCGATGTGGAGTTTAGTCAACTACACCAAAAAAAATTGACTTTTTACATTTTCAAGATGGCGCCGGCGCTGGCGGCCATTTTGTAATGGTAAATATTCTTTTTTTGCTATATTCTCGCGGTTTTCAATCCCGATACGGTGATATGGGTATCGGATGAAAGGATTTTTTCAGCGCTATCGAAACTAATTGGTGGCAACGTTAAAAAACCAATATGGCCGCCGGTCCAAAAAGCCAGGTATCATTTGTATTGTAATCCCTACAACATGGTATCAAATGAAAAGGGTTTTTGCAAGTCTAATACAGCCACGTTACAGACATTGAAAAAAATTCAAAATGGCCGCCGTTCTCAACATGGCGGACCGCTTGTGTTCTCAACCCAAGCTTCATGGGTATCAAATGAAAGGTATTGAAGAGTAGAACACCACGCTATAAGTGACGTTTCGAAAATTTCAATATGGCCGCCGATCCAACATTGACTGACATTTTTTTGCGATTTTCAATATATGGGTATCAAATGAAAGCAATTTAAGAGTAGAACGGAACCAAATGTGATTTATAGTAAAATGACAATTTCTTTTTTTTTTTTTTTTTACTTACCTCGATATGTTTTGTACCGGCTTCGCAAGTGTACAAGATTTATTTGTAAATCGCAATATTGAGTAGCGCCACTGCGCGTGCACCTCGCGGCACTCACGCGACCTCCAGCGCCATGAGTTTTCAGTGTGTTTACAACTGCACGCGGTTTCTCAGTTTGTTTTGACTCAAATGAGACAAATTTTCACCAATTTTATCCGACGGCCAAATG